>PISX010025675.1:0-25710 GCA_004024625.1 Mellivora capensis | reverse complement strand
TATTACAATAAGCCAGTCACTAACTCAATTTTAAATTGCAACCCTGTTGCTTGTGACTACCTTCACTCTAAAATATCTTTTTGGAATTTTTATTAGTTCAGCATTATGTAAGTAAAACCAAGTTGAGATCATTTCTCATTATATACAGAATTTTGGGTACCAGAGAAGTGACTATGCAGGGGCCCAGGTAAAGCTCAAGAGAGACGGACAGAAGGGGGTCTGGTCATCCTCTTCAACCAAAAAGAGCACCAGGCTTTTCTTTCTAATGTCCTAAAAGTCTATGCAAGATTTTATATTAAAACTAGAAAGAAGGGGGTGTTCTGCTGCTGGAGAGTTCAGAGAATTAGAGACCCTCTTCCCTATGAAGTTTACAGATGCGGCTTAGTAACCGACATCAAGACCGAAGCCCTAAAAACTCCCATTGCTGACATTGTCTTTTTTTCATTTGTTTTAAGAGAATTTGTAATAGTTTTCTGAAGCATTTTTTTTTAATGACAGATGCTTTAAAAATCTTTGTCAGTTGATTCCAAAATATGACTCATCTTGGTCTCAGCATCCATTGATGCCTTCATACTCGTGCTGAGTTGTCCCGGTTCCTGGAATGTTGATGTTTGCCGCTTGCATGTCAGAGAGGGTGAGAATTCTCAGACCCATCGGGACAAAGGTACTTTTCTAGCTGGGTGTTTGCTGTGGCAGGACCCCGTCCTGGTGTCTCTTGAATCCCCTCTGTCTCTTGATGAAGGGAGAGAGCCTTAGGCCCTGGAGACTTAGGGAATCCTGGCCTCTCTTGCCAGTGTCACAAGACTGCCCTGTGTTCTTGGTAGAAGGGAACTCGGGCAGTGAGGAGGTAAGGTGCCTCTGGCTGTTGGCAGGATCCTGATTCTATCCCCTTTGCCATTGGCAGAACCATGCTCACTTGGCATGTCATGGGGAGGGGAAGCTATAAGAACCAGGGGACTTCAATCAGCCTACTTTGGCTTTGTTCTAGTGTTAGGCCTGGGCTCTGGAAACTCTTCATATCGGTGTGGGTATATAAAATGCCCTCTGCTGTGCCATTCTTCCAGTCTTGGGGTAACATCTCTAAGTTCTCTGGTCACTCCCTGTGTGACTTCCAAAGTTTCCAGTTGTGCTGCATGGCAAGAGCAGGAAGAAACAGGTCTATGCCATCTTGTCCAGATCAGAAGTTCTGTCTAAGCTATAGCTGAACTACGGTCATGCACAGAGTCAAGGCAGAAGTCAGTAAAGGAACAGAGTGGCCAAATCCTAAATCAGAACAATGAAGGAAAAGAGAGAATTAAGAATAAGAACAATATCAACCTCTTATAGGTTGGGAATTGTGCACAAGGCATACACTCTTACATGTAAACCCACCTGTAATCCCAACTCTTTGGGATTTAGTTTCCATCTCACTGATTAGTCTGGGACTCATATCTCAAGACCCAACCTTTTCCTTGAACTCCAGGATTGTATGGAAATTCCTCACTGAAACCTCTGCTCGAACATAGAAATAGTTCAAACTTAACATGCCCAAACCTAAACTATGATCTTCTCCCCAAACCAAGTGGGGCTCCTCTGACGTCCCCTTCTCTGGAGGAAAATCCACTGCCGTGTCTGCAAGACTCTGTACTCTCAGCCTCTCATAACCTCTCTTGTTCCTAATGCTGGATATTTTCTGTTACCAGCTTGTTCAACTCCCCACTCTTTGCCCCTCTATTTTGTGTCCAAGAGGCTGACCTTTATGACCTGTACCTACAGGGACCCTTTCCCTCTGGCTTGGTTAGAATGGGCAATACCAGCAGGAAACTGGGATGGGGAGAAGAGCAAAGATGGGCAACTGTCCTTTCTTGATCAGGGGTTGGCAGGACATGTTCCTACTGATGCTCAGTGACTCACCAGGAGCTGTGGATCTCATGGGGCTCAGCCACTCTGCCTTCCCCTTTCTCCTTTAGACTTTGGCACAGAGTGATTTACCTTGAGTCTGAGCACACCTTCATGTTCCTGTTTTGAATATGCCATTGTTGTTTTAGTTGGTTAGTTAGTTAGTTAGCTGGGGCTCCTTGTTCCCTGTTGAGTCCCTTGTTCTCTCTGCTCCGGCCAGGTAGTTCTCTTTCCTCCTTGCATGCTCTCACCCCAATACCTTGCATGTGCTCCCTGTCTGCCTGGACCAGCCAGCATCTGCATGGGCCCCTCCTGGACTTTCCCAGCACAGGGGCACCTTCTCTCCCAAGCGTTAATGATTGTACCTAAAGTGGCAACATCCACTTCCCACCCCAACACTCCCGATTCCCTGGTAATTCTGCCTAAAACTACAACTCACGAGTGAGTGACAGAAGAAGCCAGTCCTGCTGGGCACTGAGTGACCTGCAGGGAAGCTAACTCTATTAAGCCCCTCTGACTAGAAAGCACCATTCCCAGGTGTCTTGATGGTGCATTATTTCTATAAATAATTTGCAGTATTTCTGCATTTTATTTGATTTTCTATAAATAAAATGATAGAATTATAAAAAATAAAATTATAGAATTAAAAATTCTATAAATAAAATGCATTCTTTCTATAAATTCCTTTAGAAAGGAGTAAACAGAGGCTGGGAGCAAACCGCCGGAGTCCAGTAGCCCCCAGCCCCGGGGCAGGGACTGGAAAAACTTACTCCTTTAAATGTCAGGAGACTCACAACTCAGTGTGTCATCGCTTCCCAGCGGCCTTCAGTCTCCTGCATCCGAGCCCGGGAGGGGAGGAAATTGAACCCACGTTCTTCGCGGCCGGGCCCGGGCGCCTCGGCGCTGGACCTCCCCGCGTCAGGAGAGCTGCGGCCATGGCAGCCCCCGGCCCCGCGGCCTGGGCCGCGGCCGCGCTGCCCCTCCGCTCGCGGAGGCTGTGCCTCGAGGAGCGCGCACGGCCGCTCTCCCCGCGGACCGAAACTCGGGCCCAAACGCGGCCGCGGAGCCTGGCGAGGTCGGGGCCGGCCGTGCCCGGCGCCGGGGAGGGGGCGTGGCGCCTGCGTGGGCCTGTTTTCCTCCTGCAGCCGCCCCTGGACATCTTTAATTTATTATTCCTCTTATATAACCTTGTTTTGGGGCTGGAACTTCCATTCCCATGACTTTATGTTGAAAAACATCGAAAGCTCCCATTTCACAAGCGCGCGGGCCGGCTGAGCCCTGGCTTCCTGCCCCGGGCCTGGAGGCGCCTCGGCCCCGGGAAGCAGCGGGACGCCCGGGGGTGCGGGCGCGGGTCGGCCCTGCGGTGCGCTCCGAGCGCCACGGGGGCCTCGCCCCGCCTCAGGCCTGCGGGCCCGCACCGGGCCGGGGGAGGGGCCGCCCGCACCCGCGCCCGCAGCCGCACCTCGCCACGCACCGCCCGCGCGCAAGGGACGCAGGGGACGCAGGGGCCCCGGGAGCGTGGGGCGGGCGAGTCGGAGCGGGTTACAACGACGTCACGTGCGCGTCTTCGGGCGTCAGGTGTGAGGGATGAGCCGGCCCGTCCGTCCGTCCCGCGTGCGCGTGTGCGAGCCGCCCCCTGTGCGCGCGCCCCTCCCCAGACCCCCGCAGCTGTGCGCTCAGGCCCAGCCCCGCATGGCCCAGCGCCGCAGACGCGCCGGGAGCCGGTGGCTGCCCCGAGCTCTTGGAGCCCGCGGGGCCCTCGCCGCCGCGGAGCAGGAGCAGGAGCAGGAGCAGGCCCGCCCGCCCCCTGCGTCCCGCCCGCGGACCCCGGACTGCGACTCCCTCCCGGTCGGCGTCTGCGCGTCGCTCTACAGCTTCTCCGCAGTCTTCACCTGTCCCTTCCTGGGCTGGGGGCGACCCGGGGGACGGGGTGACAGGGAGATCCCATGACCCTGCACTGGCTTTTGGAGTCGGGAAGGAGACCGAAGTTCTGGAGCGGACCCCGCCCCGCCCCCGTGTGCAGCGGGGAGCCCCGCGCGCACACAGGCTAGGCCTTGCTCCTGCGCCCCCAGCCTCCCCCACAAAACCTCCTCGGAACGTGGGCCGGGGTGGCTGTCCGCCTCCTGAAACCCGCCCTGTCCCTGGAGCGCTTGCTCCCCGGTGCTGGCGCCGAATTACTGAGGGACCGTCTGACTCCCCGCGGAGACGTTTCGCCTTCAGCGCGTGGCCAGTGCCCACCCCTAACCCTAAGTGGCCAGTGCCCACCCCTAACCCTAAGTGAAGCAGGGAGTTCAAAGGGCAGCTCGAATTCTCTTTCATTAGAAAATGTTGACATTCGAAACTCCTACCTGCTTACAAGGAAAATGTTATTTCTCGTCTTGGTTCATGATTTCCTTCCTTCTGTGTGGTCACTGGCTGTTCTTTTTCTGACTTCGGGGCCAGGAAGCTGAGATCGTCCATTACCAAGTGATCGTCTTCCACAGCGTACGCCCTCGACGAAACCCCGACCTCTCCAAGCCCTGCTCCTCCCTCCGCACCCTACACGCTGCCAGGCGGCACGTTCTGATTATTTTTCAATTACAAATATTTTCTAATTTCCACTTCTTCTGTTATTTAGTAATGATCCAGAAGGCTGAGGTGCCACTATTTTAGTTGCCTTCTGTTGCTGGTTCTATTGGAGTTGCGTGTATGGAAACTCATGGGTCCTCAGGGCTCTGACGACAGCAGCCGGCAGGCAGTTAAGGACCTCTGGATCCCTCAGGAAGACCTCATCGCAAGCTCGAGGGGGGCTCTGAGGTACAGCAGCTGAGGGGTGGCTCTGGGGACATCCCTGTGTCGGGCTCCCAGGACACAGCAGTGTCTACCCTGTCCTCCTGCTGGGGGAGCCTCTGCTGGGGCATGACCTTGCAGGTGCAGGTGGGATTGGAGCCTGCTGGGGGAGCCCAGTGTCATGTTACTCCAGGGACTTCTTTGGCACTTGGAAGAGAAGTTGCTTCTGAACAACGAATTTCCCCGAAGATCAAATATTTAGAATAAGTTGTGCAAACACTGCCAGGTAGACTTTGCACTCCAGAAGTCTTATCAAAAATCCAGCCAAGTTACAGGGAGCTTTTGAACGGAAAGCTGTTGCTAATTCAGCCCAGCGCGGTCCCGGGCAGCGAGGGCAGGCTGACCTGGGCGTGGGTCAGCAGGGGGGGAGGCCCCTCTGCGGCTGGGCGATCGTGCAGTGGCAGGATGGAGTGCTCCATGCCCCTGGCTTGAGGGCTTCCTCTTACGGACTTTCAGTCTCGCTGGTGGTGGGCGAGCTCTTGCCCACTCCCCAGGCCCCAGTGGCCAGGAGCTGGACCGGGCGCTGGTGTTGCCAGGCCAGACAACGGGGTTTCCTTCCAAGCACTTACACAACCCCCATAACTGAATTCTCCTCTGCGTCTCCTGGTTGATTATCATCACTCCTTGGGAGGGGAGCGGTCCATCCCATCCACCCGAAGGTCTCCCGTGTCCCTGGAGTCCACACCACCATCACCCCTGCCCCGGGAAGCCATCTGCCAGATTTCTGTCACTGTGGACGAGTCCGCGTGTTCTGGAATGTCTTGCAGATGGGGACAGGACGTGGACACTCTCCTCCACAGCACGGCTTCCTCGGTCCACATGGCACGTAGGGTCTTTGGGTCCCCACGCACGGTGCAGGGAGGGCTTGCGGCCAGAGCGAGGCCACCACCTGTTCTGGGATGGCGGGATCATTTCCGGCATGGTGAGCTGCAAACGAACGGACCCAAAGTTTGTGTTTCAGGTGTATGTATTCTAGGAGGGAAACGACTGGGTCATACAGTATCTGTAAGCTGCTTCTTTTATGAATTCGCCGAACCGCTTCCTGAAGTGGTTTTCTGCTCACACCAGGAGCGCACAAGTTTGGGGTTCCCCATCCTTGCCCGAGCCCCATGGGCCTCACGTGGGAACCCCAGGCCTTCCAGCGGCTGCGGTGGCTGCTGGCTGGCTTCCACCTGGGTTTGCAGTGAGGATGTCTGTGGGTGGTTTCCTCACCTGCCCTCTGCGGGTGCGGTCTCCATGTTGCCGGGTTGGTCTCCAAAACCCCGGCCTGTATTTGCTTGGGACTGTTTGTCACCATTTCTTTGGAAGTGATTTATATATTCAGGAAAAAACCAAACCTCTTTGTGAGGTATCTGTTTTACAGATGTTTTTTCCTCAGTCTGTGCTATAAATTTTAATGATGTCTTAAATGGTGAAAGTTCATGATTTTGATGGTCTCATCCATAATTTATGTGTTTAGTGTCCTTTTTTATATTTTTTCAATGATTTTGTTTATTTGACAGAAACAGACACGGAGAGAGAGGGAACACAAGCAAGGGGAGTGAGAGAGGGAGAAACAGCTTCCCACCGAGCAGGGAGCCTGATGCGGGGCTTGAACCTAGGACTCCGGGATCATAACCTGAGCCAAAGGCAGATGCTTAATGACTGAGCCACCTGGGAGCGCTTTTAATGTCCTGTTTAGGAAAATTTTACTAAACAGTAGCTCATTAATCTTTTCTTCTACAGTTTTTCTATAAATACTGTTAACCATCTTGACAATAGTGATGTTTAGAGATGACTGCACCTCATAGCCAGAAAATATGTTTTTTTCAAGTTGAAAAGTTCACCAAGATGAGGGATGCTCTGGGCCACCAAGAGTTTTAATTCTGAAACTGGTAAAATAATAGGAAACACACAAATATATTCTCAGAATATAACAAAACTGAGTGGAAATAAAGACCAAAATTATATTTGGGAAATCCCCGGAGATATGGAGACCCAAGCGCACACTTCAAAATACCCCGCGGTCCCAAGAGAAATCTCACAGCAGGTCGGAGGTATTTTAAGCTGAATAAAAACACATTCGGAAACTCGCAGAATGTAGCTAACAGCTTGGAGGGGAATTTGGATTATTACGTGTTGGAACATAGGAACCATCTAAAATCAGAAATACTAAAAATCATAGAAAAATTCAGCCCATTCCAACGGACAACAACAACATTCGGGCTCAAGTTCTGGTTCTCGGTCGCCCCAAGCGCGTGGGCCCGCGGCGCGGGGTCCAGCCGGAGCAGAGAAGGGCAGGCACCGGCGGCGGGAGCGGCAGGCCGTGTTCCGAGCTGTCCCTGCCCCCAGCCCCGCCACCGCCGCAGGGCGACACGGTGCGACGACACGGTCAGGGCTCGGTCAGGGCTCGGCGAACGCGCTCCGGAACCAGCGGCAGCAGCAGCGGGAGGCGGGGAGCCGCGGCGACCGGACCGTCCCGGGGGCAGCGAGCGGCGGCCGGACCGTCCCGGGGACAGCGAGCGGCGGCCGGACCGTCCCGGGGACAGCGAGCGGCGACCGGAGCTGGACACCCCGCGTGGGGACGCGCTCTGCGCCCGAGCGACAGGGACTGCGGGGTCTGCGGCGCGAGAACCGCCCATGAGCGAGGGACCGGGACTCCCCGCACCGCGTGGTCCGCAGAGGAGGGCGGACTGGCCATTAGTGCCGTCGGAAACACCTAATATTGCTGTGCAAGAAAATTGACCTATATTTTGCCCAAAATACAAACAATGGTTCGAAACGAATGATAGACCTAAACGTAAAATGAAAAATTACAAAACTTCGGAAACAAAGCGCGAAGGGAATCTGCACGTCGGTTCTGGTGAGGAGTTTGTCCGGGACACACCAAAAGCATGGTCCCTAAAAGAGAATTTTGTCCAATTTGACTTAATCAAAAAATTTTCGGAAGTTTTGCTTTGCAAAAGACACTGTAAATATCATGAAAAGATAAGCCCGAGAGTTGGAAAAACTATTTGCCAATTACAAATCTAATAAAGGCTTGAATCCAGAACTCTCCCCCCCTTTCTCTCTCCCTCCCTTTTCCCCCTCTCCCTCCCTCTCTTTCCCTTTTTTTCTCCCTCTCTCCCCCTCCCTTTCTTTCTCCCTCCCTCTCTCTCTTCCTCCCTCCCTCCCTCCCTCCTCCTTTCTCTCTCTCCCCCTCCTCTCCCTCTATACCTTAAGTATTGCTAAAATCAGGTTTTGTTTGTTTGGGTTTTTTTCCCAAGTGGCAAGGCCACACGCTGGTGCAGGGTCTCGCTCCGTGTTGGAGCAAATGCAGGAACAGCAGAAGCCCCCGGAGTGACAGCTTGCTGTTTCCTGTGATGGTGAACACACAGGACCACACGGCCCAGAGATCCCTGAGCTACATCTTCACCCAAGTGCCTGGAAAACTTACATTCCTACAAAAAGCTCTTTCTAACCCTTTCTATCAACTTTGTGACACGTCCACTTGGAAGCACCGAGTTGTCCTTTAACAGAAAACGGAGAAGCAGACCGGGGTCCCTCCGCCCAGTAGAGCAAGGCCCTGGAAACGAGGGAGCCACTGACTCCCAGGGGACCAGGTGACTCTTAGCTCTGCTTTGGTGAGTGAAAGAAGCCCGATCCAGGACTACATATTGTACTTTTCCATTTATAGGACATTCTGGAAGAGGCAAAACATATAGGGATGGAAAGGAGACGCGTGGTTTCTCGGGATTTGGGAAGGAGTTAAGTGCAGACCAGCCAAGCAGGGAAATGCTTGGAGCAGCGGAATCCGTCCCCGTGGTGCTGGGCGCTGGGCCTATGCCTACCTATTTGCCCCATGCCATGGAAGTGTGAGAGTAAAGTTTATTGCATGCAAAGTGAAAAAAGAAGACAAAAAAACCAGGCAGGCTTTGAAGGGGGCCAAGACGGAAAAGCAGACCTGACAGACTGTGTCACGGATGACAAGGTGGCTCCCAGCGCCGGCTCCAGAACTCTGGAAGACAGGGTGAGAAGAATCTGGGGGCGCATTAGGGCAGGGCCGCCTGGGGGCTGTCCGGCCAGCCGCTTGGTGGCGCCAGAGGCCCTCCCGCGAAGCCTGCGGAAACCGGGAAACTACCTGTCACCTGGAGGGATGGGCCCCTCGCGGTGTGTGCGTGTGTGGGGAAATCCTACTAAAGTTGCCGAGCGCGGGGGTGCAGCATGTGTGCTGGCCCAGAGGAGATGAGCAGCGAATCTGAGGAAATGGGAGACGCACGACAGCCCGGGCTCAGGGCTCCTTCCCGGGTTGTGTACTATCCCTCTGGGTTATGAGTTTTGACTACGTCCTGGTCATTGGTTGATTTTTCCCAGAACTGATGGGAACTTTGACGTGGCAGAGATCTATGGACTGAGCAGCAAAAAAGGAAAGAGCATCAGTAAATGGGATCATGTTGGTTCGATACGTGCAGAGCGGATCAATCTCCCCAGTGTTGCTGGACGGTTGTCACAGAGCACGGGCCGCCCTCCTGGGGTTGTGACACCCACAGGCACCGCAGAGTCCCCCTGCCAGAGCATTCGTGTTCCTCAGTCTCCGCGAGGGAGAGCGGTCAGGCCCATGGCCCTCCGGCAGCCATGAGCCCTCTCCGTAGGAGCGCGTCCAGATTTCCCCAGCATGGAAGGGAATCCCTCACCATTTTCAACTTGACCCCACATCACCAGACAAAGCAATGTCCTTCGGATAGTTCCTGTGTGTTCTACTCGGTCTCCTAGCCACCGCTGACATCTGCCTTGTCTCCACAGGTTCCAGAGAAGCTTCTACTAACTAGAACGTGGAGATCTTGTCTTTTTGAACAAGTGAGAAGAAGAGACCAGGGCATGAACCCAAGTGGAAACAACTGTTGATTGCCGACGATGGCAAGCAGAGCAGTTAGGCTCCAGAGCCTAGATCCCGGTGCCCGTCTCCCAGGTGAGGAGCCACCGGGTTTGCTCCTGAATCACCCGGACCACCTTCCCAACAGGAAGTTTTACAGCAAAGGTTGAATCAGAGGATTTGGGGGAGAAGACATCTTATCCCAAGACCTTCAGAAGAAGAATAAATTGGTAAGAAGTTAATAGTTTCCAACCAAGTCCCGTTGAATATTTTCTGGAAGGCTGGATCTAGAGATTGTCATCAAAAGCAAGAACCTGCTTGCTTTTAATCTGTACTTTTACGTGGGTTTTCATTACTCTTTGCTTGTGGGAGGGCCTGTATTACTAACGACGCTAGTTACCTCTTCTGTTATTGGCACGTTACCCATAATGTTCTCATCAGTAATACGCCTTTCTTGTCCCCAGTCACTTCTTGTTATGAGTTTGCTTTCTGGTTTAAACATTCTCATACTCTAGTTGATCTGAACACCTCTGATTTATTCTCATTTCCTTTGGACGCTATCCAGATTCTTCAGGTGCCTGGTAGTGAGCCGCTGGTAGTGAGCAGAAGTCTCTCTGTCAGGACGATATGTCCCCAGCGTGAGCGAGGACTTCATTTGTCAGGTAGCAGTGGTCCCATGAAGACGCCCTTCAGAACTGTTGCTTCACTGTGTCCCCAACCCTAAACTATCACATCACAAACCGTGAAACCTCAGTCACTTAATTGATACTCTGTTTCCTCTTCTGACATCATCAACTAAGACTCTGGCCAAGTGATATTTCTCCTAATTGCAGTAAATCTGATCAGCCTAAAGCTTTGCTTGATCAACGAACTTGTCATCTTGTACGGAGTTGATAATGACCAACACCTAATTCTCATAAAACCATTAATTCAGGTAATTTTCATGGCATGGATTGGATTTTTTTTCTTCTTATTCCTTCCACTATTATCTCGTCTCTTCTAAGACCCTGTCTCTACAGGGAGCGAGGGATGTAGAGTTCTGTGTGCTCTCATCATCCCTGGAAAGACCTCACAGCCCAGAGAGGCTTAAGAAGCTACAATATACATTTTTTGTTGTTTTCTTATTTTTTTTAAGATTTTATTTATTTAGTTGAGAGAGAGAGATATTAAGAGGATGAGTAGAAGGAGGGGCAGAGAGAGAAGCAGATGACCCACTGAGCAGGGAGCCCAATGCGGGACTCAATCCCAGGACCCTGGGATCATGCCCAAGGCAGACGCCTAACCGACTGAGCCACCCAGGAGCCTGTTTTTTGTTTGTTTGTTTGTTTGTTTGTTTTTATTACTTCTCATAACACACATGTGTACATATCTCACATTCACTGTGTGTGATATGCAAAAATAGTGTATTTTTCTTCTCCCTTTCAGAAAAGCCTTTCCCTGAAAGACCTATGTGTTAGTCATGTGGGTGTGGGCGGGTCAGCAGATGCACGTGATGGGGTGGGAGAGGTATCAGCTTTCTTTTTGCAAACGAGAAATACAAGGCTTGAAAGGTTATGTAACTTGCTCAAGGGCACACAATAAGTTGAAGAACTAGAATTCCTACCCTTGGAAAACCTGATAAAAATGGAAAGGAATTCAGAAATTCAACTGAAATTTACGTAAAATTCAAATTCGATGGAAATGCACTGTATAGACCCAGCTTATTAGATCTCGTTCAGGAACTTCCAGCAGATTCCAAAATGCTGAAATTAGAGGGAGGGATGTCTTTCTTGGTAACTGAGTATTTCACAGCGGTATTGAGAGACACGCACCCGCCCTCCAAGCCACCCAAGGCAACGTTTGTGGCGCACACTCAGTGTGGTGCAACCGCAACACAGTGTAACTTTGCAACATTTTTATTCTTAAAGAGCCAGTGCCCACGAGCACTCCTTCCACTCCCCACCAGCCCCTCAGCCACTAACGTACTCTGTGCCTCTGCAGATCTGTCTGCTGGAAGCGTTTCCGACAAACGTCCTCTTAGAATCCACGGTCTTTGTACCCAGCTTCTCCCACTTAGCTTCGTGTGCTCGGGGTTCACCCATGTTTGCAGCCTGCATCATACCTCATTTGTCTTTCTTGGGCTGGTTTTAAAAACAAATCTGTCCAAGCTTTGTATTTGCCCTAAGCATGTTTCCGACTGAATTCATGAAACCTTTGAAATATTTTTTAAGAAAAGTTTCAAGTTACTATTATCAGAAAGAACAATATACAGCACTTGAAAATAATCTGCCCATAAATACAATCGTTTTGGAAAGTCCAACTGCCGCAAGTGGAAATGCTGGACGGACAAGTAAAAGGGATGGAGAGACACTGATTTACAGCACATTCCCTGGTGAGAAAGAGAAGACACGAGGTAGTGGGAGAAGCAATTGTGGGTCACACACATAAGCACATGAGTTCTGGCCGCGGAGCATCGTGAAGAGGATACGCGGGAATATTCCGGCAAGTATCCACTGGGAACCAGAGACAGAATGTTTAAATCCATGCATGTCGTAAGAATTATGGTTTTACTGGGGAAACGGAGTTTGTGGAAACACCAGTAGGAGAAACTGAAGTGGGGATGAAGGGGTTAAGTGGAGGCTGCGGATTCCCCAGTGCCGCCCCCACCCCGGAATTCCAGGTCCTGCTGCTGTTCCTTCCCCCTCCAGAACACTGGAGAATGCACCAAATTTGCCTCCAAATGGGTTAATGCATTTTCCAGACCTCTTTCTCGAGGTCTAAATATAGAAGCACAGGAGAGTGGAGAATGTTCTGACGCACACCAGAAAATATTGGTTTAATCTTCAGATTCGCTCTTGAGTCTTGGACAAGTGGCTGGAGGTCCCTGACCCTCAGATTCCTCTTTCATGAAGTAGAGGCAGCCGCTGAAGACTCGCAGGCTCCTTAGGGTGATTAATCGGGCGATTCCTAGGTGTGGCTGGCTTGCTGCAGACCCTCTGTGAAGGACCCTTGAGGTCCCCCCCAGGACTGCTTCTCTCTGAGAAAGAGGCAGCTTAGGAAAAGGCGATTTCAGACCTCAGACCTGCAGCCTCAACGAGACACTGAGCACATATGGTTTCCATCTCACGCGCTGGAGCTGAGAGTCAGCGTTAACTCGCGTTTTTGGCACGGCGAGCTGCTAACGTGAACTCCAGCGTCTGGTGGGGCCCCTAACGGAGAAGGACTTCTGTCTCTCCACCCCCTGAAGCCAGCCCTTCCGAGGCCTCCCAAGCCCATGACTTGTCCGTCTTGGCTGTTGCAGCGCCATGCTTTGGGCAGGTAGCGGGTGGTTGGCCTGAAAATGAGAGAAGGACACTTTCCTTACCTGGAGGAGGCAGCCCTGCTCCGCTCTGGAAGTCGTGGCTCCATGGAGAGTGGTGGCTCCTGCCCCATTGTCAGCGTTCAGGCAGGACCTGCTGGTCCTGCTGAAGACCGCTCTCCTGAGATGGGCGGGCTTGCACGCGGCACCACACGTGCGTGTCCTCCCGCTTGTCCTCCCCAACACTTGCTGTGGCCCGTTCTTGTGTGCAGCCGGTCGGCAGACCTGCAGGGCCCCTCACGGGAGCTGTGATTCCACCGAGGACCCCTCCGAGGCTGACCGCCTTGACCGTCTCTCGTGGGCTTTGTTTCCACCCATGGATCTTCTTTGGTGACACATCCATTCCGATCTTTGGCCCATTTTGTATTTGGTTGTTGGATTTCTTATTAACGACTGTGGGAATCTTTCTTTATTGAACATAAAAGCCTTTGCTCAGAGATGAGGCTTGCCAGTGTCCCCCCCCCCCCATCTGCCGTGTCCTCTCACTCTGCGTCCTGCCGACCAGCACCTTCTTCATTTTGATCGGGCCCAACTTACCAAACTGAACTCCTGTCTTTCAGAGATCCCGCCTTTGCCCTCTGATGTTAGGTAGATTTACCTGACTCTGGGTCACAAGGATTTTCTCCAGTGACTTTTACTAGAACCTTTATAGCTTTGCCTTTTACATGAAGGCTACACTTTGAGGTATTTTTTTATGGTATAGTGTGAGACATGGATGCAAATTGGTTTTTGCAGAAAGTAAATTGTTCCAGCAACATTTGTTAGAGGCTCTTTTTTTCTTCACTACCTTATCTTTGCATCTTTCTTAAAAAATCTGTAGATGGCATATACGTGGGTCTATTCCTGGATGGGGTATCTTCTGTCTGCCCTGTGTCCTCACGCTGTTTTATCAGATCTCTGCAGCAGGCCCTGAGAGGAAGCAGGGCCAACCCTCACCCATTTGTGTTGTCCTTCTTTAACTCTACATGGCCAATGTAGATACTTTGCATCTCCAAATAAAGTTTAAGTTTTCAATTTCTACAAAAAAAAAAAAAAAAGCCTTCCAGGATTTTGATTGAAATTGCATTGGTTTAACTCTTTTGACTAATTTGGGAAGAATTTTACAATATTGGGTCTTCAGGATCATTAGCGCACTATGGCTTCTCCTGTTTTTTCTTCTTCAGCGTCTCTGCAGCTGTGCCCATCCTACGCAGCAGATGTATCCGTGACGTCTGATGCCGGCAGTGCCATCGCGCTGTGTGATGTGCTAGAGTCCCGTCTCCGGCTGCCCCTCGCTAGCGTGAAAGTTGATGTATTTATTTTGTGCCCTTCGCCTGTTGGATACCCATGCGTTAGAGGTGCGGGTCTGTGGGTTCCATAGGACGTCTGCAAAGATCATCACCTTGTTTGTAAATAAAGACAATTTTACATTTTCCATTCCAGTCTGACATTTCCCTCTCTTCCTACCTGCAGCAGCTGGGCCATGGGGCAGAGTCAAGAGAGGAGCCGTCCTGGCCGCCATTCTGAACCTCAGGGATTTGGGTCATTAGGGACTGTGTCAGCCGTGGGTTCTAGGGAGATGTCGCGCTCCCCAGTTTGCTGAAAGTGCTCACTAGGATCCATGTTAGGTACTTTCAGATGCTTTCTCTGCATCTTAATTTATTCTGTTCCGTTTATTCTATTCTCCTTCTTTCTAAAGGGAAGCGTACTGACAGGTGTGAACGCGCCGTGTGTTCCTGCCAGAATCGTTGTTGCCACTGTCTCCAGATTCTGCGTGTGTCCGGATAAGGAGTGCTGGCCTCTAAGTCCTCTCCTGGCGGTGGTCTGGGTGGCAGAGTGATGCTGGCCTCATGGGTGAACCGAGCAGAGCTGCTTCCTCTCTGGGTTTGGGAAGCATTTGTGGGAAGGCAGCGCTCTTCCCAGAGTGTGCGGGCGAATTTGCCAGTGAGGCCGCCCGGCCCGAAACTTTCCTTGTAGGGGGGTTTTTAATACGTATGCAAATTCTTTTTTTTTAAAGATTTTATTTATTTATTTGTCAGAGAGAGAGAGGGAGAGAGAGAGAGCGAGCACAGGCAGACAGAGTGGCAGGCAGAGGCAGAGGGAGAAGCAGGCTCCCTGCCAAGCAAGGAGCCCAATGTGGGACTCGATCCCAGGACGCTGGGATCATGACCTGAGCCGAAGGCAGCCGCTTAACCAACTGAGCCACCCAGGCGTCCCACGTATGCAAATTCTTGAGTGAGGGCATCTATTTCATTTTATTTACAAAAATACTTAAAGCAGAAAGTAATTTTTTGCAGCATTTTCAGGAGAGGAAATCCCTATTCCATGGAGTAGATAAGAAAAATAAACACTTTATTTTGTGCGGGAAAGGGCCCCTCGGTTGAAGGCAGTTCAACTACACAACCACACAATCGCCACACGACATCACAAAAAATTTAAAATGAAAATGTAAATAAGGAACACGTGAAACAAGGAGGAAATGTGTTGTAAGAGGATAGACTTAAGGCCAGTCCTATCAAACATCACAGTAAATTCAGTTTAAGTGCTTTAAACACACCAAGGAAAATCCAGATTGTCAGACCAGATAAACTTAAAAACCTGGGTCCAACTGTGTGCTGTGTGACGGAAGCCCACTCCAACATAGGGACCCCGGGCGCCTGGGGGCTCAGTCACTTAAGCTACTGACTTTGGATTTCAGCTCAGGTCGTGATCTTGGGTCAAGATCGAGAGTCAGTCCGGCGTCGGGGGTCCACTTGAGATTCTCCCCCTCCGTCTGGCCGGGCCTCGGCCGGACCCTCCTGCCCCCATCTCAGGG
Organism: Mellivora capensis; assembly: GCA_004024625.1. NCBI lineage: Eukaryota > Metazoa > Chordata > Mammalia > Carnivora > Mustelidae > Mellivora > Mellivora capensis. The sequence goes on along the minus strand of PISX010025675.1, from coordinate 10,041 downwards.
AGTGCACAGACAGGCCAGCCACACCGTCCCGGCTCTGTGTGTCCCTCATGCGCAGCCGTGAAGCCTCTCTTGCCCACTGGGGACGGTCTCTGTGCTGCGGGTGGGTCCAGGAGCTTGGCCCGGAGCCACCCAGCCTGATGCCGATCTCCCTGCTTCTGACCCACCAGAGGAAATGCCCACGGGTTCCTGGTTTACAGCTGATGTCTGGGCCTGAGGACCCTCTTCTCTTGGGAGCATCCGTCTGTCTGTCTCTACCTGTCCGTAACCCGACGTGACTTGAGCTCTTTATTTCTCGGCTCCATCGGTGAGAACACGGAGGGCCTGGCTCTGTCACCGAGGCCGGAGGAGCGGGTTGACTTAGACGGACGCAGAGGTGTCCCTGGACCAGGACGAGGTGGGTGTGGAGACCTCGGCTGGTTGTCATGGCTGAGAGGCCGGTGTTCGCAGCCCGAGTCCAAACCCGTCACAGCTCCAGCTCTCCGGACGGTCCTTGTAGGAAAACAGGCTTCACTTCTGATAGGCTTCAGCGTTTTGATTCAAACCATCTTTTTGGAGAACACACCCTTCTCCCTGGATCCCGTGGAGCCCTGCCCCGTTTCAGCAGACACAAAACGGGAATGGCCTTGTTTGATGTGCTCCGACTGTCACCCTACTCTCAGGCATTCCCAGGGACTCCCAGATTACATCGCCCCACTGACACCCTCCAGTTTGACACACTTTGGGTTGGAAGCTCGACCCTCCTTTCTACACACTTGCCGCCCCTAAACCTCTCCTGAACAGCCCTTAGGGCGGCAGACGTCTCTCCTGCCCCAGCCGGAGCACTCCCACTCCTGTGCCTCTGTCCCCCCAGGGAGGAGAGGGCAGGGCCCGTCTCGGGGGAGCTCAGAGATCCCTCCCAGGCAGTGGGAGATGGACCCGTCCCGTTAGAGGACCAGATCTCAGGACAGAGTCAGCAGAAACCTTGTGCTTCCACAGAAAGGGCTTCCTCTGTGGTCAATGGAATCTATGGTAGAAGAAGCTATTTCATAAGAGTTTTTACTGCATTCGGAAAAATTCACGCTTTAGCCAAATGAATCAGAAATTTGGCTTTTTTCTTTTTGGCCAAAAATGTCCATATGTTTTCAGATGCACTAAGAGCAAGAGCACTGAAATTTAACTTGCTAAAAGTAAGGCAAACCCACATTTTTCCCTGGAAAAACTCAAGAGCTGGGACGGGGAATTGGATATGTCATTTTGGATTACATTGAGGAGAAGTTGCCATCTGGCCGAACACGAGCCCCGGAGAGGAACGTGGCCTCCCTCCCGTCTTCCAGAAGGGCTGAGCTCCCCGCCAGGCTCTGACCCTCATGGCTGGAAGGCTCCCTCGAGTCAGGCCACTGGCGCCTTCTCGATGATACCGGCGACGGCATAGGGGACACCGCGACTGTCTAGCCAGCCACCCAGATGGCGGTGAGAAGAGCTGCGTGGTTTTGCTCTCACCGAGTGTATCTGAGGGGATCACTTTGGATAAGACCCGACCGCAAAGTGTCCTCGAGGACCAGGGCCCCTGAGGGCTGGCTGACTGCGGGGACGCACCTGTGCACCCCTTCTGAGGAGCCCGGTTCGACCTTGCAGGTGCTCCAGCGGGCGGCCCGCATCCCGGCTCCTAGAGTCAAGGTTCTTCTGAACAGTGCGTCTGGAAACGTGTTTCTAAATTTACCCACTCTGGACCTCCGAGCCAAGTGTTCCCTGTGAAGTTCAAAACGGTCTGGCAGTTGGGGGAAAATCTGTGTTTTATAAGTCCCGCAACGACTCAGACGGTAACGAGAAATGACGAGGTGCTCAGGCTGGGCGGCGGGCTGCGTTCAGGAAGCACCACGCTGGGCCACGCCGTCTGCAAGCCCGCGACACCGAGTCCGGTCAGGGGTGAGGGTGGGCTTGCCTGGCCCCCTCCTCACCGCCCCAGACCTTTACTGGGTGAGAAGCCCTCAGGGCACCTGCGGTCCTACTGTGTGGTCGGGGCTGTCCCCAGAGCTGCGGACTCAGCATGGAACCACGGAGCCTTCCCTCCAGGAGCCGCCTCACGGCTTCGCAGAGCACTTGGCCATCAGGCCCTGCGCACAGAGGCTGTGGGGACCCTGAGGTGGCAGGCTTTGCTGACGGAGGGCAGGAAGCGGGCCCCAAGGGCCCCGGGCACACGGGTTGCTGCCGGCCGGTGACAATCAGTGCCGCACGGGGCTGTGCTGCGAGGACTCTGCCGTGGCAGCCACGCTCGCACCCCGCCTCCTATCCTGAGATCTGACCACCAGGCTGCGCCCCCACTTGTGTTTCAACAAAGCCGAGCCCTTGCATGACCTGTGGAGGTGCCAGCGACCTCGCCCCAGAGCCCATGCTCTCAGGCGGCAGCTTTCAGCCACCTTCAGCCACTGGTTCTCACAAGACACAGAAATCTGTTTTATACCTAAGTGGGAGCACAGAGTCCCCCGCGGGAGCTCACGAGAACACTGTTTTCCCTTTGTGCACGGCTGCCTGGTCGGTCCTCTCTCCTGCTTCCCTCTGCCCCCGCCCCTCCCTCTCTTTTCTCCCCTCCCCTTCTTTTTCATTGAATTCCATTTCTTCAATGAGAGGATGTTGTCACCATCGGTTACACGGATCTGATGGCCCACCAGTGAGCCAAACTTCACCCTGGGAAAACGTTCTCGATGCCTGAGAAGAGTTCTTGTTCCGTCTTCAGGAAGTCACTACACAGAAACACGTAGAAAGTATGTGGAACTCTATATCCGGTGTGACACAAGCACGCACGCACACACACACACATCAATGTGAGAACATGTTGGTGATTTCAATTTTGTTCCATACGTTTTTCAAATTTTAAAAGGAGCACAAATTACTTTGCAAATTAGAAATGGTGATGAGTCCTCTTAAATGAGGCCCATCTAGGGTCTAGCTGTCTGTCTCAGTCCATCACTGGCTCCAGCAGCGGGGCGCTGAGACAGTAGACGTCTGTCTCCCACGGTCGGGAGGCTGGGGTCAGAGACCCAGGCCCCAGCAGACCTGGCTTCCGGAGAGGCGACTTCCTGGGTGCAGACGGCCGCCTTCTCAGTCTCCACACAGTCTCCTCTGGTAAGGCACCGGTCACCCCTGGAGGCCGCCCCCTCTGACCCGAATCACTTCCCCAGGACCCTACCTCCAAACATCGCAGTGCAGGGGGTTAAAACCTCAGCATATGAATCTGGGGGACACAGACATTCAGTCTCTGACATCGTCTCTTCCCTATTCCCTCCCCAAAGTCCTAAAGAAACTGAAGAGGAGCGTCTGCCGTGCCCATAACGTAGCAGGCTCTCGCGATGTGCCATCAGATCAAGACACAGAGAGACCACGGTTGGTGGTAACACAGTCTCCTGTCTCCACGGAGGACCTCGCCAAGTGGAACTTGGTTGAAATGAAGGTCTTCACCGCTTTCAAGCTCTATTACCTATGAGTTCATGGGCTGATCCCAGAGGATAGCGTTCTCTGTGTTATCAATTAAGTGTTCCAGGCAACTGATGCCGGTGTGCAGACACGCTTTCCGTAACATTCGTGTCACCCTTTTAGGAAAAGACGCACGCACGGTTATTAATGGAGATTCACGGTGTGAAAATATTAAAGCCCGTTACAAAGACAGTTACTTCTAGGAACAGCCTCCTGACTATGGGTCTTGCTTCTTTTAATCCATTCTGATCATCTCTCTCTTTTCATTTCAATGTTTTAAGCAATTTATGCTGACATTTCCCTTGGTGAGGTCTCCTGTCTTTGCGTCATCTTCTGTCCTCGCTCCCTTTTGCTTTTGTTGGGCAACGATAAGTACTTCCTGCGTTTTCTTTCTTGGATGTGTGACGAATTGTGCCAGAATTATGTCCTAGACGGCGCTCTAGGACTGCACGATGTATCTAAAGGTTCCACAGCAATTTGAATTAATATTTAAAGCGCTCACTATGATGTTTACAAGGATTTCCATACACTGTAAGAGCACATATGAAATAAACCCTACAATACAACTTCGCAGTTTGTCATGTAAAGCCAACTTACTTTTTTAAATTTAATTTCAGTTTTTCAGTGATCCAAGAGTCGTTGTTTATGCACCACACCCAGTGCTCCATGCAATGTGTGCCCTCCTTAATACCCACCACCTGGCTCCCCCAATCCCCAACCCCCTCCCCTCCAAAACCCTCAGATTGTTTCTCAGAGTCCATAGTCTCTCATGGTTCATCTCCCCCCCACAATTTCCCTCAACTCCCTTCTCCTCTCCTTCTCCCCATGTCCTCCGTGTTATTCCTTATGCTCCACAAATAAGTGAAACCATATGATAATTGACTCTCTCTGCTTGACTTATTTCACTCAGCATGATCTCTTCCAGTCCCGTCCATGTTGCTACAAAAGTCGGGTATTCATCCTTTCTGATGGAGGCATAATACTCCATAGTGTATATGGACCACATCTTCCTTATCCATTCGTCCGTTGAAGGACATCTTGGTTCTTTCCACAGTTTGGCGACCGTGGCCATTGCTGCTATGAACATTGGGGTACAGATGGCCCTTCTTTTCACCACATCTGTATCTTTGGGGTAAATACCCAGTAGCGCAATTGCAGGGTCATAGGGTAGCTCTAGTTTTAATTTTTTGAGGAATCTCCACACTGTTTTCTAGAGTGACTGCACCAACTTACTGCTTAGAATTCTGTTATGCTGAAAAGAAAAAAAAAATAGCCCATACCAAATGTGTAAAACAAGGCTATTCACTTACTTGGGACTGGGCCTTTTTTGTCGGGCTTTACCCAGGATAAGAGATGGGGCACTCCTCCTCCTTTCTGCAAGTGTTTTCATTTTCTGTTGAGAAAAAAATAAAAAAATTAAAAAAAAAAGAATTGGGTTGGGACATAGGGAATCTTTATTTTTAATTTTTTGAGGAATCTCCACACTGTTTTCCAAAGTGGCTTCACCAACTTGCATTCCCACCAACTGTGTAAGAGGGTTCCCCTTTCTCCACATCCTCTCCAACGCTTGTTGTTTCTTGTCTTGTTAATTTTAGCCATTCTAACTGGTGTGAGGTGGTATCTCAGTGTGGTTTTGATTTGAATCTCCCTGATGGCCAGTGATGATGAGCATTTTTTCATGTGTTTGTTAGCCATTTGTATGTCTTCATTGGAGAAGTGTCTGTTCATGTCTTCTGCCCATTTTTTGACATGATTATTTTTTGAGTGTTGAGTTTGAGGAGTTCTTTATAGATCTTGGATATCAGAGCCAATTTACTTTTAAGAAGTTAAGAAAGAAAAAAAAAACTTTCCTATGTATGCACACATTTACCAGTTTCTTTAGAAAGATTCAGAATTCTACCTATTTGTAATTGCTCCTTACCTTCAAGAAATATCTTTACGGTTTCTTCCAGTGAAAGTCTGCTGACAATGAATTATTTCAGCTCACATGATTTGAAAATATTTTATGTCCTTTCATTCTCGAGGAATAATTCCTTGGTAATACGTTCTATGTTACCAGACATTTTCTCCTCCAATTTTGAAGGATAATTCCTCTGGTAATAGATCCTTAGAGACCTTTTCTCTCACTTGTCCTGCTCCAATTGGTCTCGTGTATATAAGTGCTTTTCCTCTGGCTGTCTGTATGGTTTTCTACTTGTCTTTTATCTTGCATATTTCATGTTGTATGTAGGTTTATCTCTCTTTGCCTATCTTCCCCTTGGGTTTGTTGAGTGTCTTATCTGTATAGATTGTTTTTCATTACATTTGGGAGATCTTGCCCATTTCTTCTTGAAATTACTGTTTGCTCCTTTCTCTCTTCTCTCCTGCTGATGTTCTGAGCACATGTGCATTCGACCTCCTGATAGGTCACACAGGCCAGCTTGCGTCCATCTGTGTTTTCTGGGCTTCAGTTTAGAGAGTTTCTATCTAGAGATCTCTGTTCAAGTTTACTCATCTTTCTTCAGCATTCCACCTTCTGTTGTTGAGCCTGTCCAATTGTATTTTTAATTCAGATATCATAATTTTGTGATGTTGAATTTCCATTTGGTTCTTTTTTTCTGACTTGCTTTTCTCTGTCCTCTTACCTCATCCTCCATGTGTTCTCTCCTTCTTCCCCATGAATCCTTAAGATATTTCTTTTTTTTTTTAATTTATTCATTTGTCAGAGAGAGAGGGAGAGAGAGAGAGAGAGCAAGCACAGGCAGACAGAGAGGCAGGCAGAGGCAGAGGGAGAAGCAGGTTCCCTGACGAGCAAGGAGCCCGATGTGGGACTCGATCCCAGGATGCTGGGATCATGAACTGAGCCAAAGGCAGCCGCTCAAGCAACTGAGCCACCCAGGCGTCCCTCCTTAAGATATTTCTAAGGGCAGCTTGTAATGTCCTGTTCACCAGCTCCAGTTCCGGAACGAGCAAACCACTGTGTATTCTTTCCTCTTGTTTGTAAGCTTCATAGCACTCTGTCTCTCATGAGTTTGACGGCATATGAAGCATTGCATATGAAAGGGCATTGGCATATGAAATAACCTCATGCTTTCCTTTGGCTTATTGTTTCCAGAGAATGTGAGTCCTTTTCCATGTCTGCTGATTAAGTGAGCAATGATCATATTCTACCAAATGTCATATTGAACTGGGACCATTCCATCTTTAATAACAATGAGCTGCTCTCCTCCTGGGCTGACGTCCACTGACCCACACCTCTTGATGCATAGCAGAGGGATCAGTCCAGTTTTCTTATGTGTGTGTGTGATCTAGAAGGAGGCTCCATTCAGTGGTCTTAGGGCTCTCAAGCCTAGGCTTCATAAGAATAAGGAAAACTGTGCAAATTCTGTTTTTCAGCCCCTACGTCACTGCCTTTTCCTTTCCTTTCCTTTTTTCTTTTCCAGAAAGTTAGGGTTTGGCCTGGGACAATTTTCAGGATAAGCATATTATTGTTTTTCTTGGTGCTCTTCCAGGCTCCAATTCATTCCACCATCTCCACCATTGCTAATAGCTTGGCTGAACTCACCTTAACCTTGAAGAGTCTGATGTTCTTAGAGGAGCTTCTTCCTCCTGTTTCCATGACTGGGAGACCTGGGTTCTGTCCCCAGGAAGTCTCCATGGCTCTCTGACCACCTGTGAAGGGCCCTTTCCTCTGCATCGGTACAAGGGCATCTTCCGGTATCTGCCACTCATGGATGTTTTCACAGATAAGCATAGCTCTTTCTGTACCCATTCTTCTTTAATGTTCTTTGTTACTTTCATTATCAAGTATTATCAGTATGTGTTATTTTAAAATATCAAGAAGGCATGCAACAATATATACGAACATGAAGCATTTTATGTTATAAAATTGTCCATTTTTGGAGATAGGCAACACTTTTAACCATCTGTTTTATGTTTAATATTCTGAGCAAGAAGGAATGCATTTTTAATCTCCTGGTCTGTACAATGTCACTAACCCTAGACACTCTGCGAGGTTGGTGGGTGACAACATAGAGTATGTGGTTGCTATTAAAATAGACTTTAAATAATCATGGATGACTATGAGTGTGTCAGTATTTACCAAAACAGCTGTGGCCAGCTAACTCAATTTGTTGTCACCATGGTGATAAGGTCTGGGTTACGGTTCCACCACATGTGGCCAATTAACTTCACTCTGCTCTGAGGTCAGAGATGAATCCCCCTCCTTCCCACAGTCCTGGATGACTTTCTACTGAGACAAAGCGGGTGACAGAATGTAGATGGACCAGCACAAGTCCGTCTATGAACTGTGCCTTCCTGTACCCATGTCTTTACACAAGCTGGTGTCTCTCCATCGAGTTCTAACTCATCCTTCAAGACTCTAGTAGTCCATAAAATGGCAGCAGCACATGACCACTGGTGAGGGTCCACTCCAGAGAAACAAAGACAGCACTCTGGCCATGGCAGCATTTTCTTCAAGAGTAAAATCACATTTGGATGAAGAATACTTGGGCCTTAATGCGTCGTTGATCTTCATCACATGTTTGCTGAACTGATACTGTTTCTCTATGCATGCGCACCTATGATAAATTAATCACTTATCTTTGAGGAATTATTTTAAAGTGATAGCTGGATGTTACTTAATTAGAATAAGAAAGAGAATATCAGTGCTAAGACGGAAGTATTATAACTTACCAGCCAGCATACTTGCTAGACCTAAGGTGCTACCAGATGTTCCAGAACCGAACTTGAACTGAATCTTGCTTTAAAGAATTATGTTAGGGGTGCCTGGGTGGGTCAGTGGGTTAAAGCCTCTGCCTTCGGCTCGGGTCATGATCCCGGGGTCCTGGGATCGAGCCCCGCATGGGGCTCTCTGCTCAGCGGGGAGCTTGTTTCCTCCCCTCTCTCTCTCTGCCTGCCTCTCTGCCTACTTGTGATCTCTGTGTGTCAAATAAATAAAAAAATTAAAAAAAAGAATTATGTTAGAAGCTTAGTATTCATATTATGCTCAGAAAGATGTGAATATAGGGATGAACTTTCTGTCTCCTTTCTGGCATTTTTGGAGTAGAGAAATGGTACACAGAAAGATTTTGAGTGAAGGGCCCAAATTCTGGAACATTTCCAAACACACACACACACACACACACACACACCTCTGAATAAAATTTAAAAATCCTTTTCTAATTAGTTTACTAAGACTACCACTAGGGGCTCCTGGGTGGCTCAGTCGTTAAACATCTGCCTTCGGCTCAGGTCATGATCCTGGGGTCCTGGAATCAAGCCCCACATCAGGCTCCCTGCATAGCGGGAAGCCTGCTTCTCCCTCTCCCACTCCCTCTCATTGTCCCCCTCTGTCTCCAACCGTCTCTCTCTCTCTCTGTGTCAAATAAATAAATAAAGTCTTTTTTTTTTAAAGACTACCATGAAAAGAAAAGAAAAAAAAAATGCTACAGAGACATAGTTAGAAATATTCCCAAACTTCAACCTTGAAAGATGACCATGTACTTTAGATATGAAATATTTGCAAGAGTTCATTGAAATCTGATGACCCTTAGAATAGAGGATTTTTTTAAATGGCTCTGGTTCCAAATAGAAGATCAAACCCACCTCCCAAGAGTTCCATCCAAAGCTGAGACTGGAATTTACAATGGTATCAAGACCGAGACTCTTATCTACATTTGGATATTTTCCCACTGAGCTGTTTTCCTTTCTGGCTCTCTCTGGCTTTTTTTCTTCTCTGAGAATTTTGCTTTGTGTTGTTTTTTTAATGTCTTTTAACTTGACTTTGTTTTATTTTTGTTAAATGTGAGTGTGAGAGATGACCACATTCTAGTCCCACATCACAGTTCTCATTTCTGAAATGGCTTTGCCACTTTATTCACCTGTTTCATAAGACCTATCCTACCTGAATCTTCAGAAGAGGACCTATGTTTTGGACTCGCTCTATCTGTAATCTTCCTTAGATAATTCAACAAATCCCACCATACCAACAGCTAAAATAATAAAATATATTTCCTATATCTTGGAAAAGAGAAGGGAGTGATTTATGAATGTATTTAAGGAAAAGAGCTGATTTAAAAACTAATTTCATGATTGCTGTGTTTGTTTAAAAACTATGAGGGTTTTCAAACCAGCTCTACAGGAAATATTGAAAGGGGTCCTTTAAGCAAAGAGAGAGCCTAAAAATAGTAGATCAGAAAGGAACAGAGACAATATATAGTAACAGTCACCTTACAGGCAATAAAATGTCACTAAATTCATATCTCTCAATAGTTACCCTGAATGTTAATGGGCTAAATGCCTCAATCAAAAAACACAGGGTATCAGAATGGATAAAAAAACAAAACCCATCAATATGTTGCCTACAAGAAACTCATTTTAGACCTGAAGACACCTCCAAATTTAAAGTGAGAGGGTGGAAAACAATTTACCATGCTAATGGACATCAGAAGAAAGCTGGGGTGGCAATCCTTATATCAGATCAATTAGATTTTAAGTCAAAGACTATAATAAGAGATGAGGAAGGACACTATATCATACTCAAAGGGTCCGTCCAACAAGAAGATCTAACAATTTTAAATATCTATGCCCCTAACGTGGGAGCAGCCAACT
>PISX010025674.1:0-25782 GCA_004024625.1 Mellivora capensis | reverse complement strand
CGATACCAAAAGATTGAGATTATTCCCTGCATATTCTCAGATCACAATGCTTTGAAACTGGAGCTCAACCACAAGGAAAAGTTTGGAAGGTATTCAAACACCTGGAAGCTAAAGACCACCTTGCTTAAGAATGCGTGGATCAACCAGGAAATCAAAGAAGAACTTAAACAATTCATGGAAACCAATGAGAATGAAGACAGTTAAATTCAAAACCTATGGGATACAGCAAAAGCGGTCCTAAGGGGGAAATACATAGCCATCCAAGCCTCCCTCAAAAAAATTGAAAAATCCAGAATACAACAGCTGTCTCTACACCTTAAAGACCTGGAGAATCAACAACAAATTAAACCAACTCCACGCACAAGAAGGGAAATAATCAAGGTTAGAGCAGAGATGAATGAGGTAGAAACTAGAGATATAGTAGAACGTATCAATGAAACTAGAAGCTGGTTTTTTGAAATGATCAATAAGATCGATAAACCATTGGCCACACTAATCCAAAAGAAAAGAGAGAAAGCTCAAATTAATAAAATTATGAATGAAAAGGGAGAGATCACAACTAACACCAAGGAAGTAGAAACAATCATCAGAAGCTATTATCAACAGTTATATGTTTCTGCTTTCTAAACAGCATTTGGAAAATGAAATGGAGGATATGAAGTGAGGTATTTTCAGACTCTCTCCTTGATGTGTTCAGGTTCCCAAAAGATTCTGACTCACCTGAGTGCAGTGAGCGTGTCTTCTTTGATTAAGGAGATCCAGAGCCACACTTATTAAAAAGCCTCTCCTTTCAACTGCTGACTATTATTCCTCCTACACCATCAGTTTAGGGACCGTGTGTTTCTTACACCAAAGACTGATGAAGGGACATCAAATGTTTCCTCTTGTTCTCTTACAGCTACCCTTTTAGAGTATCTTCACCCTGCATATTCAGGTTTCTGATTATGGTATTAAAGAATGTTTACCTTCAATATGGGAAGATCTATGATTATAGTGTCTAAAAAGAAGATTGAACAGAGAATTCACTAACTGAATAGGTTATCTTATATTACTTATTTCCTATCTATATGCACAAAGATCTAATCAGCATTCACTGATCTCCATTTTCCCCTCTGAACCTCAACGCTGTTTTAAGTTGTTTCAACTCTATAGAATTCTCTTGTCTCTTTTCCCTATTCATTTTTCTCTTTTCCCTTAGGGTCCTGTATCAGAGGACGCAATATAATTTTTGACCTGGCTCCCAGGTTAATACTAAGTCAAATTTCTTTTTTGTCTTGTTCAGAAATGTATGTGAAATGTATAGAATGAGTTAATTTTTTTTACCAAAAATATATGTATTATGTATCATTTGTTATCAGAAAATTCTTGCCTTAGATTTTAAAAATGTAACTTTTACATTATAAGTAATGCAACTAAAATAAAATGTGAAGTTGATGAAAATAAAGAGTAGAATTAGTTATAGTGCTCAAATACTAGCCAAAAGCTAGTTGCTTTAGTAAAATATAATTCAAAGGGAAAGCTATTAATAGGAACTCAGAGAAACACATCATATTAATAAAAATACACAAGTATGATATGAAATATGCACTATACATTTCTTAGACAATGAAGAAATCTTTTTTACAAAGAGAATCAACATTACTCTCTTTATTTATTAATTTATCATAATTTGTTTATTTTTATTAACATATAACCTGCTATTTGTTTCAGGGGTACAGGTCTGTGATTCATGAGTATTACACAATTCACAACACTCACCATAGCACATACCTTCCCCAATGTTCATCACCCAACCATCCCACCCCTCCCACTCCCACCCCCTAGCAACCCTCAGTTTGTTTCCTGAGATTAAGAGTCTCTTACGGTTTGTCTCTTTCCCTGGTTTCATCCTGTTTCATTTTTTCCTCTCTTTCCCTATGACCCTCTGTCTTGTTTTTCAGATTCCTCATATCAGTGAGATCATATAACTGTCTTTCTCTGTTTGACTTATTTTGCTTAGCATAATACCCTCTAGTTCCATCCACATCATTGCAAATGGCAAGATATCAATTTTTGAAGGCTGCATGATATTCCACTATATATACACCCCATCTTTTTTTTTCATCTTTCAATAGACATCTAGATTCTTTGCATAGTTTGGTTTTCAGATCACAATTTCTTTTACCATAGAGTCTATGTTCAATGACCACAATTCAGTGAAATTAGAACTCAAAACCAAATGTTGCTAAAATATATTTGGCAAATAAAGCAAAAAAATTTCAATTTTAAACAATTCATAACCTTAGGTAGAAATTGGAAAGAAGTTACAAAATATGTAGGCCCGAAATAAAACAAAAGTATAATACATCAGAACTCCTAACCATAGCAAATTATATAAGGAAAAAATGTAAATATTAAAATGCATTTGATAGCAAAGTTTTTGATTCTAGGAGCTAGACCTATAATCAGCAACACATTACATTCATACAATCACAATAAGGAAATAATTATGTTTTTAAATGGGCATTAAGAAGTAAACTAGGAAAAAGCAATATTACTCACACCAAAAAATTAAAATGAATAGAAAAATCTATCACTATAAGACGCCTGACAAATCTGATTAGAAGAGTCAATGCATTTGACTTTGTAGAACCTACATTCTATGGGAAGGAAAATGGTATCTAGTTAAACAAGTTCTTAAACAAGTTTACTTGCACTCCTCACTCAACCCACAGTCTCTGCCTTTGGCAGAACACAGGGAGAGGTAGAAGAGAAGGTAGTTGCTTCTGTATCTAATCAGTTTTGTCTGAGGTTTATTGGACACTATTTTACAACAAATAATTGTATTGAAAAATGATTGCTTCTTTAATTCTTCCTATCTATGTTTCAGAGAGCTTGGCATGCAGAGCTGGGATGCATCACATCACTCCTGGCTCTGCAGTTCCCTGCTGAAATAGCCAATCTCCTGAGAGTTCCCAGCTCACTCTTCAGTCTTGCAAATAACAGGGAGATACTTAGGGTGCTCGTTAGTGCAGCACAACATTCAGAAACTAATGATAATTTTTTAAATGGCCTTGTATTTTATACATACACACACACACACACACACACACACACACATACACACACATCCCATCTGGCTCTCTGCTCAGCAGGGAGCCTGCTTCCCTTCCTCTCTCTCTGCCTGCCTCTCTGCCTACTTGTGATCTCTGTCTGTCAAATTAATAAATAAAATCTTAAAAAAAAAGAAATTAAAAAAAGAAACCAGTGGGAACAGCTGCCCAGCAACTACTAGTGAAACAGCAGTTCCAAGTCCAAACACTTGTGGCACCCTTAAAGTTTAGGGTACCTTTTCCACTCTCAGTGACATTGCTTTGCAGCCTTCATCCTCCACATGTGCCTTCTTTCCAACAATAAATATGGTGCTTAAGGCCTCATGTTGGACAAGGGAGCTCAAGTGTAAGCAAGGAAGATGTTACCTTGCCCTCAGGGAGCCTAAACATTAGTGGAAATCTTACCTCCTTAATGTTACTGTTCTTTAGAGTCTCATACTCTACCTCGTTTCCAAAACACCCTCTCAGAAAACAAACCAATCTTGATCTTAGAGTTCAAAATGAACAGACAAATACAGTGTTCCTCTACTCAAGGGTAACTCATGTAAAATATTACTTCTAACTCTGGGATGAAAAGTTCAAATGTTTTTTAGGTGAGGGAGGTTCAGGATGAGATGTAAAGAGTGACTTGCTCAAAGGAAGTTATCACACACTTGTAACACTGATTTATCTGGACTAAGCCCAGATTCACTTCCTCCTCCCCTAAAATGTGTCTTCTGTCATCCACCTCAAACTCAAGGACTATGGCCTTCATTTGGCATGATCTATTTCCCATCAATTAGTAGTTAAGTTAGTAGTTGGCCTTTGTCAGATCCTTAGGTTTCAGATTTTTCTCCGAGCTAGAACATGCTCACTCAAATATTCAGGGACAGTGTCAAAAACAGCCATCCCCAAATTTCTCATTTGCTCTTTTTAATTGCAAGGGAAAAAAAGTCATATCTTTTCTGTCATTGTCAGCTTCTTTTGCCTTAACTCCCTGGGAAGACCTTTGCTAATAACATACCAGGAAATATATTGCCCAGGAAAGCTTTGTTCTTTTGTGGCTACTGAAGGATCTCTTAGCAAAGAAAATAAAGTGGATGACTAAGTGCAAAACATTCATTAAAGTACTCTCCAAACGTTTTTTATATGAAAAAATGATTTGACTACAGAGAATGATTGGTATGTCAAGAATTTCATTTCAGGCAACAATTTTGTTATTAGAACAAGCTTCAGTTGTCTACACGTTGGTTTTGTTCAGGAGATGTAATGTAAGATAAATAAAAAAGAGAACTTCGAATGCCGTTATCTGCCATGCGGTACTTCTATTGTAAGTACAGATAATAACAGTTCTAATATTTTTTTCATTTCCTTGGGTGCTGAATCTCCCTCTCACCGCACATGATGCCCTTCCCACTGCAGCTGGCTGCCGTGGCCACTGCTGCTCCAGCTGCTCAGGGGACCTGAACAAATAATCCAACAGTTTGTCTTGTGTGAAGAGGAAACAAACTCTTATCTTTAAACTCAATCTCTTCCACATTTTACAAGGAGCAACTCAAGTGTTTCTTATAGTCCAGGATACCTCAAGAATGAAAGTCACTTAAAATAGATGCAGTTTACACTGTGACCAATTTCCTGAATAGCTGATTACTTAAAGAAAAAAAAAAAAGAGGTATTACAGAGCTAAATTGATGCATGCGCCCAGCACACTGCTGTCTCTAGCTGGAGAGCCCAGGTCTGATTTCAAAAGATGTTACTGCAGCCTCAGAAGATAAATGTCCCTTCTGTATTCAGATGACTGTCTTAGAGGAAGTTTCACAGGGAAAGGATTTCTTGCTCTCATTACATAATTGCCAAGCATCACTCTAAAATATGTCCAAGGGGTGCCTGGGTGGCTCAGTTGGTGAAGTGACTCCCTTTGACTCAGGTCATGATCCTGGAGTCTGTGATCAAGTCCCACATCAGGGTCCCTGCTCAGCAGGGAGTCTGCTTCTTCCTCTGACTCTCCCCTTCTTGTGTTCTCTCTTTCTTTCATTCTCTCTCTTAAATAAATAAACAAAATCTTTAAAAAGAAACAAAAAACAAAAAACTCTTACTTAAAAAATATATAGATAATAGATATAGATATAGATATAGATACCCAAGCAGGTGAAATACAGAAATTCCAAACCAGAGGAAACTTAATATGTGGCCACATGATAGTACAAAATGTGTTCCAACTCAAAGATAAGATCAGAATATTGGTTGTAGATTTGTTTGAGTCTCTCAGGTTTCTCAATTCCAAAGCAGGTTTTGCAATATAAAAACACAGGGAGTGTGTATAGAGAAGTGCACTTTGGAAAATAGAGTACTACATGTCAGTGGTTCTCAAACTCCAGCATGCCTCAGGGTTTGTTAAAACACAGACGGCTGGGCTCTGTTCCCTGGGTCTCTGACTCACTGGGCACAGCATAAGGCTGGAGATTTTGCATTTCTGAGTTCTCAGGGAATACTGATGCTCCAGGTCTGAGTAGCACACTGAGAGTGACTAACATAAATTCATTGCTCTCCAACTACAGTTAGAGCTTCACTCCCACCCATCTCTGCTTCAAACAGAACAGCTGGGCGTGTTTTATTTTTACATCTTTGCCAATATTGGGATGATGGGTAATACTTCATTTGAAAGAAGAGTTAAAACTGTCAGTTTGAAACTGTATCAAGATGATAAAGCACTGAACTGTACATCTTCCATATCTTAGCAGAAGTGAAATGGAGTTTATAAATTATCTGACTACTTTAATCAGATGGAAAATCTAAATTAAATTGATCTAAAAATCTGGAAATTTCAAGGGTCTGTATTATTCATTTTGTTGTCCTAGGTCCTTAGAAAATTCCCAAGTGTCCTATATAGGACTCTTAAGGCACTCAGAGATTGAAAACTGAAAGAATCTATGAGGAAAACAAGCTTTTAGTGTGGCCATATCATTAATACTGTAATATAGTATTAATATTAATATCATATATTAATATAGTAATATAGTAATCATTAATATATGTATATACACTAGGTGCCCACTTTTAAATATACTTCATCCTTTTTGGGGTTTTTATGGGATGTTAAGAGAATTAAATGAGTTTATGTTAGATAACTGAAAGATATTACATATTTCAAACTTGTGATAAATTCTTAATTTTCAAAGTTCATGAAGAAAAAATGAACATTAATCAATCAAATGCTTTCTTCCAAATTCCACCAATGACCAAACAATATTTATTCATTCTGGAAAATATATGGTGGGATTTTCTTAAGTATTTAATTACTAATTTAATTGCTTAGATTAATACGAGAAATTAAAAATGGCATTGCACTTAGATTATAGTTTCTGTTACTATTTCCTATGGAAAGAAACAAATCTCCTTGCAGAAATTAGTATTTCCATATTTGTGTCAAGAAATATACAAAATGAATCTATAACATCTTCTTTTGCCAGAAAGAAAGGAAGTTTTCACATGATTAATGAATTTATGACACACAACATAGGAGCCAACTTGAAGGGGTTCCCACTAAGCAAGCCTGGTGCAATTTAATCATCAGAAAAAAACATTCTCTGCAACTGATTAACATACATTATATAAAAAATTCTGTTTATAATGATTTAAAAAAAGCCCTTGTTGGCCAACAGTGCTGGCTACTAGGTCACTGACACATTACTTTGAAAAAAAGTAAAGGAAAATGACCAAGCCTTTATCCTGTATCAAAATAACGAATAGTAAATAAGGAAAATTATTCTTTATAGAAAATGTCCAGCTTTAAAAAGTGCAGAAAACAGAATTAAAAAATCACCCAAAGTGAAATAATAAATCTAAAAAACAATTATTAAATAGATTATAAAGCTAGTAACTGAAGTGTTAATGAAGAACTTTATACTGGAGAAATCAAGGTGACCACAACTGTACCCACTGATTAACTTTATTATTCATTAAAAATGTAACAGGACACTTTGTGTTTTAAGAGGTACTTCAAAAGGAAGTTGAAAGCATCTATCTAGGAAGCATTCTTGCTAAATAATATGTCTGAATCTAACTACCAGCTTACAAAGAATAGAGGAAAAGTTGATAACATCAAATGAAGCAGCCAGTCAAATGTGGAAATTGAAACATTGTGTTGGACAAGAGAACTGGTTTCTCCAACATAGCATACAGAGACGGTTTCTCCGATATTCCAATCATTGGCAACATGGAAGAGGTTGGGTTGGGGAGGATGACACAGTTAGAGTTAAAAAGGAAACATAACCCATAAAATGGGAAGACCTTAACCCCTAATTAGATTCTAACTTAACAAAACAGCTGTAATACACAAACGTATGTTTATGAAACAACTGGGGATATTTTAATATGGAATAGATGTTGGATAATATTAAAGGAAAATTACTGATTTTATTAAGCATATTTATATGCCTTTATCTTATAATAAAATATATGAATATGATGTACATATACTGAAGTCTTTCCCTGTAATGCCATAACATCTGATATTTGCTTTTAAAATTTAAAAAAAATAAAATATCAATGGAAAGAATAGTTGAAATAACATTGGCAAAATGTTCATAATTACTAAAGCTGGGTATTGATATATAATTATATGAAATATAATTATATAGCTAATATATAATGTAATATATGATATGTTATTACAAACAATACATAATTATTAATATATACTATTATCTCTATCTGTGTGTAGATTTGAAATTTTCTCCCCCAGATTTATAATATATTAGGAAGTAGAGAGCAATGACCCCAGATTGACATAAGACACCAGAAGAATCTAGCCCCATGTTTCTCAGATACTTTGGTCTCAAAAGTTCTTTTTACTCTTAAAAATTATTGAAGACTCCAAAGAGGTTTTGTTTATATGGGTTATATCTATTGATATTTGCCACTAGAAATTAAAATATACATTTCAAAAATATTTATTTATAAATTCTTCAGAGCAATAATAAAGCCATTATTTGTTAACATAAATAGCATAGTCTTATTAATAAAATTACTTTTAAAAAATTAGAACAATGGCATTTTAAAAATATTTGCAAATTTTTAAAATTTCTGGCTTACTAGAAGAAATCTGGGTACCCATATTTGCCTTTTCATTTAATCTATTGTAGTATCTTGTGCAAAATGTTTGAAGAAAATGCTACCTTATAAAAACACATAGTTGGCAAAGAAAGGTGTATTTAAATACCTTTTCAGATAACTTTGACTATTCTCCTGTGAAATTACTACAAAATTTGGTAAGTATTAGTCCTTAAACATTAGTTGCAGCGTAGAATCTAAAAACATATCAAGAAACTTTTCATACTTTATTACAATAAAATCCATTGGTCCACCTTGCATTTTTTTTTTTAAGATTTTATTTATTTATTTGACAGACAGAGATCACAAGTAGGCAGAGAGGCAGGCAGAGAGAGGGGGAAGCAGTCTTCCTGCTGAGCAGAGAGCCCAATGCGGGGCTCGTTCTTAGGACCCTGAGACCATGCCCTGAGCTGAAGGTAGAGGCTTAACCCACTGAGCTACCCAGGCGTCCCCACTTTTTTTTTTTTTAGAGTTATTTATTTACTTATTTTAGAGAGAAAAAGAACACAAGTAAGTTGGGAAAGGGACAGAGGGAAAAGGAGAGAGAGAGTCTCAACCAAACTCCCCACTGAGTAGAAGCCCAATGTGGGGCTCTATCCAATGACCCTGGGATCATGACCTGAGCTGAAATCGAGTTGGATGCTCAACTTAACATTCTTGCATATTAATGGATATTTTGTCCATACATTTTGGACATTTGGATTTTATAATGTCAGGCATTTGTCATTTGAGATATATTGGTTCACTAAGTTATACATTTTGTGCAAATGTTTTCGTGTTTCATACATAATTTCAAAATCACATTTGTTAATACAACTACAGATATCAGAATTTTTTTTAAATAATAGGAAACTGTCAAGCTCATGATGGTGGATAGTTTTCCAAAATTCTAAGTTTTGCTTGAAATCTCAAATTTTACTGGCAACAAATACTGTGGTTTTTTGCTGTTGTTCCTTTTCAAGAAAATGTTTGCCTATTATCTGACTCTGTATAAATATATTTATCTAAATGTGGTGCCTCATTAAAAAAAGTAACTGCTCTTTCAGTTCACATCTCAAACAATTGCACAAATGCTTTTTTTTTGAGACAACCATTCTAAACCATTCAAAAGAAGTGTTTTATTCATATTTCCTACTTTCTCACACAGAATATTAAAGAGTGCTATATTCAAGGTTAGAAATTTAATGAAATTAATAAAATTTCCTGCTCCATTAAGGACAAGTTAAGTGAAACTATTCACGTATTTTTAATTTTTTAACTATGGGTGCATGATAGTAAAAAAGAACTACTATTTCAGTTTTAAGCCATTGCTTGGATTCTGGGCCAAAGCATCTGCAGTTTTGTTCACCATTAACTTCTATATCATGGTGAAAATGTCAACACTATGAAAAAAGTCAGGTAGCACTTTACTATTATTATGAAAGTAGTTTTGACCTTACAGTCCCCATAAACAAATCTAATATTCCCACCAACAGTTTAAGAGGGTTCCGCTTTCTCCACATCCTCTCCAACACACGTTGTTTCCTGTCTTGCTAATTTTGGCCATTCTAACTGGTGTGAGGTGGTATCTCAATGTGGTTTTAATTTGAATCTCCCTGATGGCTAGTGATGATGAACATTTTTTCATGTGTCTGATAGCCATTTGTATGTCTTCATTTGAGAAGTGTCTGTTCATATCTTCTGCCCATTTTTTGATATGATTATCTGTTTTGTGTGTGTTGATTTTGAGAAGTTCTTTAAAGATCCTGGATATCAACCTTTTGTCGGTACTGTCATTTGCAAATATCTTCTCCCATTCCATGGGTTGCCTCTTTGTTTTGTTGACTGTTTCCTTTGCTGTGCAGAAGCTTTTGATCTTGATGAAGTCCCAAAAGTTCATTTTCGTTTTTGTTTCCTTTGCCTTTGGAGACATATCTTGAAAGAAGTTGCTGTGGCTGATATCAAAGAGTTTACTGCCTATGTTCTCCTCTAGGATTCTGAAGGATTCCTGTCTCACATTGAGGTCTTTTATTCATTTTGAGTTTATCTTTGTGTACACTGTAAGAGAATGGTCAAGTTACATTCTTCTACATATAGCTGTCCAATTTTCCCAGCACCATTTATTGAAGAGACTGTCTTTTTTCCACTGTATATTTTTTCCTGCTTTGTTGAAGATTATTTGACGATAGAGTTGAGGGTCCATCTCTGGACTCTCTACTCTGTTCCACTGGCCTATGTGTCTGTTTTTATGCCAGTACCATGCTGTCTTGGTGATCACAGCTTTGTAGTAAAGCTTGAAATCAGGTAACGTGATGCCGCCAGTTTTATTTTTGTTTTTCAACATTTCCTTAGCAATTTGGGGTCTCTTCTGATTCCATACAAATTTTAGGATTATTTGCTCCAGCTCTTTGAAAAATACCAGTGGAATTTTGATCAGAATGGCATTAAAAGTATAGATTGCTCTAGGCAGTATAGACATTTTAACAATGTTTATTCTTCTGACCCAAGAGCATGGAATGGTCTTCCATCTTTTTGTGTTCCTGCAGAAATTTAAAATAGAGCTTCCCTATGACCCTGCAATTGCACTACTGGGTATTTACCCCAAAGATACAGATGTGAAAAGAAGGGCCATCTGTACCCCAATGTTTATAGCAGCAATGGCCATGGTTGCCAAGCTGTGGAAAGAAACTAGATGCCCTTCAACGGACGAATGGATAAGGAAGATGTGGTTCATATGCACTATGGAGTATTATGCCTCCATCAGAAAGGATGAATACCCACCTTTTTTTAGCAACAAAAGACTGGAAGAGATTATGCTGAGTGAAATAAGTCAAGCAGAGAGAGTCAATCATATGGTTTCACTTATTTGCGGAGCATAATAACACAGAGGACATGGGGAGATGGAGAGGAGGATGGAGTTAAGGGAAATTGGAGGGGGAGATGAACTATGAGAGACTATGGACTCTGAAAAAAACAACCTGAGGGTTTTGAAGGGGCAGGGGTGGGAGGTGGGGGGAACCAGGTGGTGGGTATTATGGAGGGCACGCATTGCATGGAGCACTGGGTGTGGTGCAAAAAGTATGAATTCTGTTACGTTGAAAAGAAATTTTTAAAAAATCAATAAAAAAACTAATATTGTAAAACTTCCATAAGTTATCAACCAAATATATAAATAACAGAATCATCATCAGAAAGTGCTAGTGTAATCAGAAGGTCATTTACTAATCAACTCTTTCCTCCTCTCATTGGTGTTTTACAGAGTGTTCAGCCTTATGTAGAAATGTTTTAAACAGAATTTTGATCTAGAATTTTAAAACTGAAAAAAACTTCTTAGAAATTTTATTTCTTGAGTTTTATCTTGGATATATGCAGAGCTAGACCAAAAAGTAAACTGGATCTCCATGTCAGTATGTGGAGAAAGTGAGTGTTTGTAGATACAAAGAGTTTTCTTTCTTTCTTTGAGTTCCCTTTCCTCTTTGGAGAGAATATTTCAGAGCTTTCCTCAAGGTGTACTGATGGTTTTGAATTTTCCTCTCTTTACCAACTTTGTTAACAAATCTCAAGACAGATTCCATAGTCTCTTCAATAAATGGTGCTGGTAAACGTGGACAGCTATATACAGAAGAATGAAACTCGACTATTCTCTTAAACCATACACAAAGATAAACTCTAAATGAATGAAAGACCTAAATGTGAGACAAGAATCCATCAAAATCCTAGAAGAGAACATAGGCAGTAACCTCTTCGACATTGGCCACAGCAACTTCTTTCAAAATATATTTCCAAAGGCAATGGAAACAAAGCAAAAATGAACTTTTGGAACTTCATCAAGATAAAAAGTGTCTGCACAGCAAAGGAAACAGACAACAAAACAAAGAGACAACCCACAGAATGGGAAGAGATATTCACAAATGACACTACAGACAAAGGGATGATATCCAAGATCAATAAAGAACTTCTCTAACTCAACACCCAAAAAATAATCAAGTCAAAATATGGGCAGAAGACATGAACAGACACTTCTCCAACGAAGACATATAAATGGCTAACAGACACATGAAAAAGTGTTCAACATCATTAGCCATCAGGGAAATTCAAATCAAAACCACATTGAGATACCTCTTACCCCAGTTAGAATGATAAAAATTAACAGAGCAAGAAACAACAAATGTTGGAGAGTATGTGGAGAAAGGGGAACCCTCTTACACTGTTGGTGGGAATGCAAGTTGGTGCAGCCACTTTGAAGAACAGTGTGGAAATTCCTCAAAAAATTATGACTAGAGCTACCCTATCAGCCAGCAATTGCACTAGTGGGTATTTAACCCAAAGATACAGATGTAGTGAAAAGAAGGGCCATGTGCACCCCAATGTTCATAGTAGCAGTGTCCACAAAGCCAAATTGTGGAAAGAGCCAAGATCCCCTTCAACAGATGAATAGATAAAGAAGATGTGGTCCATTACACAATGGAATATTACTTGGCCATCAGAAAGGATGAATACCCAACGTTTGCATTAACATGGATGGGATTGGAGGAAATTATGCTGAGTGAAATAAGTCAACCAGAGAAAGTGAATTATCATATGGTTTCACTTATTTGTGGAACATAAGGAATAGCATGAAGGACATTAGGAGAAGGAAGGGAAAAATGAAGGGGGAGAAAACGGAGTGGGAGATGAACCATGAGAGACTATGGATGCCAGGAAACAATGTGAGGGTTTTAGATGGGAGGGGGGTGGGGGAATGATTAACCTGGTGATAGGTATTAAGGAGGGCACAGATTGCATGGAGCAGTGGATGTTATACGCAAATAATGAATCATGGAATGCTAAATCAAAAGCTAATGATGTACTGTATGGTGACTAACATAGCACAATAAAAAAAAAATATAGGTTCAGGGGTGCCTGGGTGGCTCAGTGGGTTAAGCCTTGGCCTTCGGCTCAGGTCATGATCCCAGGGTCCTGGGATCGAGCCCCTCATGGGGCTCTCTGCTGGGCAGGGAGCCTGCTTCCTCCTCTCTCTCTCTCTCTGCCTACCTCTCTACCTACTTGTGATATCTCTCTGTCAAATAAATAAATAAAATCTTTAAAAATATATATAGGTTCAAATCTAAATACTAGTCTTGCATTCTCATTTCCTCTATTCTTCCAAGTATGGGCTTTTATTCACCTCCTCTTTTAAAATTTGACATGAAAAGAAAAATTGTTGAATAAACATGCTAATTGAAATTTAATATAGAAAAGTAGCAATGGCAAGAGTTCTTCTTTTTTAATAGTTTTTTTTTAAAGAATTAGAGAAAACCCAAGTCTTTCTTTTTTTCTCCCCCTTTAATGGTGCCACAAAATAAACAGACAAAAGGACTAATAAGGAGTGAACAGATGTGCAAGATATAAAACAAACACCCCATTGGCCACCTGGGTGGCTCAGCTGGTTAAACCTTAGTTGGTTAAGTGGAGCCTGCTTGAGATTCACGCTCTTGCTCTGCCCCACCCCCACCACCCCCTCTTCCCCACTTGCAAATGTGCACATTCTCTGTCGCTAAAAAATGAAACAAAACAAACAAAAAAAACCCAAACACCCCAAGGTTAAGTATTTGTAAGCATTTATATATTTTATATGTATCTAAATTAAAGGGCTGCTATTTTTTCAGAAGTACACATGTTGAACACAAACTCTCTTCCAGTCTAAATCCAAAGCCTCTTTGGACTACTTTGTTTCATTTGCTGATTCACTTTGAATAAATTTTCTACATAAAGCTTTATGGTTTCTTTAGTAATAATATAATTAACCTCATAAACATAATGCATTTGTAATACAGACGGAAACACATTTTGTTGTATACCAATTAAGGATTCATTTATTATTTCTAGTCAAAACAGAAAGAAGAAAGATTTGGGCTTTCAGGCCCCACACCATCTGCATTTCTAATGACAAGAAAAATCAAACTGGCACATTCACAGGGACAACCTCCTTTAGAAATGTGTTTAATTTTAGCAAGCAGTAATATTATTAAATATAACATCCAAAAGTATATGTAACTTTGCAGAAACACTTTATTCTAATATAACTTATAAAGGCATAAATAACAGAGTAGTTAATATAAGTGCATTCTTAAGTCAATATATTTTGTTCCTTCTTGTTAACTTAAAAATATTTAAGCACAAACCCCACATAAGGTTTTCAGTTGGATCAGATCATCTGATAAGAGTTTGCTACTTCTCCTGGTTAGATGATTAGCAGAACTTATCCTGGGGATAATTTTTTCGTAGCTTTTTTCAAGTGGTCAGAGAACCTTAGTGGTAGCTGTTTTTTTGTTTGTTTGTTTGGTTGGTTGGTTGGTTGTTTTTTTTTTTTTTTCTTTTCTTTCCTAGGAGCATCATAAACAAAATAGAACAATTCAAATACACCAGTTAGTATCACCCACTACCTTTTCTTTAACCTTTTGGAGATCACTTGATGCCTAATAGAATTCTTTGGTCGTTGTCCCAAATTATCCAAATTTATAGACAAGGGGAAGTATCCTTCCCTTTTTTCTACTGGTTCACTGATCTCAGGCATCAACCACTTCTAAAATTTCACACTACTAAAAAGCACCACTAGCCAGTGAAAAATCATCTTTTACTTGGGGCACTGAGTGTTGCTTATTCTCTTTTTATTGATTAATGTAGTTAATCACTGTATGTCTATACTTGTCTTACTTTATGTCAAATTATTGCTATTGTGGAGGCATATGAACTGCATGCCTTTTTAATAAAGATTTTCAATAATTTAACACTTCTTGGGTAGAAGTGAGCATCAGAATTACTTGGGAAACTAACTTAGAGATGTTTGCAGAAGAATCTCTAGGAGTGAGACTAGGCATAGGTATTTCTAAAATATCCCCAGGTGATTCTAAAGCACACCCACCTTAAGAAACAGTATGTTTATTCTTCAGGGGAATACTCATTATTTTTTTAATCTTATACTTAACTAAGAACAGTTGTTTATAAATATTCCCAGTAAAATCTAGAATTATTAATTTGAATAGTGCATTTTGCTTTTTAGGAAAATCTTATATCTGATTATGTTTTTAAAATAGAATTTCTTTTTATTGAAGTATAATTGACCTACAATATCCCATTAGTTTCATGTGTACAGCATAGTGATTCAATATGTTTATACATTATGAAATGATTCCCATGATAAGTCTAGTTACCGTCTGTCACCATACAAAGTTATTATATAATTGACTATATTTTCTATGCTTTACATTAAACCACCATAACTTATTTATTTTATAACTAGAAGTTTGCATCTCTTAATCTCCTCCACCTATTTTGCCTGTCCTCTAACTCCTCTTCCCTCTGGCAACCAAAAGCTTGTTCTATGTATTTATGAGTCTATTTCTGTTTTATTTTGTTTGTTCATTTGTTTTGTTTTTTAGATTCCCCATGTAAGTGAAATTGTATGGTATTTGTCTTTCTATGCCTGACTTATTTCACTTAGCGTAATATCCTCTAGGTCCATCCATTTTGTCATTATTTTTTAAGGCTGAATATATATAATTGTATTTTTTTAAAGATTTTATTTATTTATTTGACAGACAGAGATAACAAGTAGGCAGAGAGGCAGGCAGAGAGAGAGGAAGGGAAGCAGGCTCCCCGCTGAGCAGAGAGCCCTATGCAGGGCTGGATCCCAGGACCCTGGGATCATGACCTGAGCTGAAGGCAGAGGATTTAACCCACTGAGCCACCCAGGTGCCCCCCAACTTTTTTTTAAGATTTTATTGTATTAATTTATACATATTTTTCAGTCATTTATCAATGGACACCTTTTTAAATAATGTTGCAATAAACATAGGAGTGCAGATATCTCTTGAACTGGTGTTTTCATTTTCTTCAGTTTCAGAAGTGGAATTACTGGATCATTCAGCACTTCTATTTTCAATTTTTTGAGGAACTTTCATCATGGCTGAACCATTTATTTATCTGCCAACAGTGTATGAGGGCTCCCTTTTCTCCACATCCTGACACTAGTTATTTTTGGTCTGTTTGATAATAGTCAATCTGACAGGTGTGAGGTGATATCTCATTTAGTTTTAATTTCTAGTTCCCTGATTATTACTGATGTTAAGCATCTTTTCATGTGCCTATTGGCCATCTACAACACGTCTTCTTTGGGAAAATATCTGTTTGCCATTTTAATATTTACTTTGGATGGCTATCAGGGTTAATTGTTACTACACATGAGGTGATATGTTCTGTAAGAGGAAAAAATGGGTTTTTCTTCCTAATTATTGCATCCAAATTCTTTCACCTAATCTCAAACATATAGATGGTGCTTGATAAATGTTTCTTGAATGATACAGCATAAGGTTTTGTATAACAGACAATTAGACTTTGGCAAGAGAAAGTTTAATCCAACAATAAAACTTAAAAACTGTTTCTGAAACATATTCCAAACTTTATGATTTACAGAACAGCTTGTGATTTGCACAAATGATATCCATTTGTCACTATTTAAGTGGTCCTTGAAGTAGTTACCAGACTTGTTCTATTTGTACAGAAAATTCAGTTTATATAACAAATTATAGATAAGTCAAGACTCAGTCATTTATTAAACCTTCTAGAAAATTATCCCGCTAATATTTTTGTGAAGTTTGATCCATTCTATTCCTGCCATTATGGATGCTCCCACGTAGCACAAAAATTAAAGTTTTGCAAATGGTTTTAAAAACTACCAAGAAACTGTCTTGAAATTTTCATCATCTATCATCACTCCTGTTAAAGTATTGAAATGGCTAATATGCTTTCTCATCTGTAGGGTTTTTAAAAAATATATTCTTCAGATTTATGAAAATAAAATCAAATGTCTATTGTAATGTTTATAAAACTAATAACTGACTCTTGTTTTGCAGGGTGGTTAGCAAGAATATTCCTTTTACTTTTTAAGTATAATTTTATTATGGATTTCAATCTTAATAAAAAGATTTTTCTTGGGGTGCCTGGGTGTCTCAGTGGGTTAAAGCCTCTGCCTTTGGCTCAGGTCTTGATCCCAGGGTCCTGGGATCGAACCCTGCATCAGTGTCTCTGCTCAGTGGGGAGCCTGCTTCCTCCTCTCTCTCTCTCTCGGCCTGCCTCTCTGCTTACTTGTTATCTCTGTCTGTCAAATAAATAAATAAAATCTTTTAAAAAAAAGATTTTTCTTTGTTGGAAAGTTATAGATTTCTTTCTTCTTAAAAATTTTTCTCTTGATGAGGTCCTCAAGTTCTATAGAAGACCTTTTACATTTATACTATGTCAAAATAGTGAGCAAACTTGGGTATATATCTATGATGAGTGTGGACATTACCCTTATTTTTTGCTTCAAGTTTTTATATAAATTCTAGTTAGTTAACATATGGTATAATATTAGTTTCAGGAGTAGAATTTAGTGATTCATCACTTACATATAACACCCAGTGGTCAACACAACAAGTGTCCTATTTTATTCCAAACACTCATTTAGCCCATCCCCTCCAGCAAACCTCAGATTGTTCTCTATAGTTAAGAATATTTATTATGGTTTGCCTCTATTTCTCTTTTTTTTTCTTTCCCCTATGTTCATCTGTCTTGTTTCTTAAATTCCACATATATGTGAAATCATGTGGTATTTGTCTTTCTCTGACTGACTTATTTCGCTTAGCATAACATACTATCACTCATCCACATCATGCAAATGGAAAGATTTTATTCTTTTTTATGGATGAGTGATATTCCAATTGTATGTAACATACATATATCACTTGTATATAACATATATATCATTTGCATATATACCACATATATACAAATATGCAGTGAAGGAATCAATCAACAAAATTAAAAGACAACTTTCAGAATGGGAGAAGATATTTGCAAATTATATACTGGATATAAAGGGCTAGTATCCAAAAACTATAAAGAACTCATCAAACTCAACATCAATAAAACAATTAATCTAGTTAAGAAGTGGACAGAAAACATGAATAGATATTTTTCCAAAGAAGAGACAGATGTCTGACAGACACATGAAAAGATGGACGTTACTCTTGAAATGGAACACAGCAGGGACTTCTAGCTTCTAGTTCTACATGTAAGAACCTTGGAAACTGCCACTCCAACAATCCTTCTTGGAACCGCAGAGAGGGCAGGACACAGGACAAACCACTTCCTGTGAGACTAGAGAGTCAGACGAGTGAATGCAGACAGTAGAGGCTTCCTGGAGTGGACACTCTTTGGGCAGTAACTGTCTCGAGGACCAGTGCCAGGGGTAGAAAAACCTCAATTGTAATTGAAAGACTGATGGAAGCTCCATGAAGTGAAGTCTGAGAGTTAAAAACTCAAGAGGAAAACAGTCATAGGTGACCTCATAATATTCTGAGTTTTACCACCAGGACCTGGACCAAATTCCCACAGTAGAAATTAGAGCCAAATCTCTTTGGGAGTCTGATAAGGAAAAGGGAAAAGAAACTATTTTGAAATATGACAAAAAACTGTTCTTCTTAAGAAGAACTAATGTCGGTGGAATGGAGTTAAACAGAGCCTAACCTCCTAGGATGGTATTAGAGTCAAAATGACCTAATAAAATAACAAACTCCATGTATGAGAAGGGAAATACTCAACTCCAGCCCACTCTGCCCATCCTGTCCCACCTAAGGAAAAGGAAAAAAAAAAAGCAAAAAAAAAACCCAAATACAAACAAGCAAACAAAAAACCCTGAGAAATGTTTATGAAGTTCACAGTCCAGACACACAAGCTTAACAAAATATAGACCTAACCATAGGACTACAGAACATTTACCCTCCCCCCACAACACCTCACACCACATTATTAGAGTCCTATTTACAGCAATTTATTTTATCCAGTACATCATGTCTGGCTGTTGGGGGGGGAAATTGTAAGGCATACCAAAGGCAAAAATACAATTTGAATAGACAGAGCAATCATCAGAACCAGATATAGAAGTAATGATAGAATAATCAGACCAGGAATTTTTTAGAACTATGATTAATATTAGGGGACCTAGTGGGTAAAGAAGACAGTCTGCAATAATTATGTGCAATGTAAATAGAAAGATAGAAATCCTCAGAAAGAACTAAAAAAATACTAGACACAACAACAACAACAACAACAGCAACACTGTAACAGAAATGAAGAATGTTTTTCACAGGCTCTTTAGTAGACAGGATACAACTGAGGTAAGAATTTTTGAGCTAGAGAATATATCAATACAAGCCTTGAAAACCAAAAAAATTCAAAAAGAACAATGATGGAAAGAAACAGAACAGACTCTTCAAAGACTTAGGATCACTACAAAAGGTATAAAATATGTAATGGGAATATCAGAAGAAAGGAAGAAAGAAGGAAAGAAAGAGAAAGAAAAGAAAGAAAGAGAGGGAGGGAGGGAGAGAGGGAGGGAGGAAGATAGATGATAGGTAGATATAGATGATAGATAGATAGATAGATAGATAGAAGAAAAAATAATGCCTGAGAATTTCCTCAAATTAATATCAGATACAAAACCATAGATCCAAGAGACTTAGAGAATTCCAAGCATAATAAATTAAAAAAAAAACTACACCCATGCATATCATTTTCAAACAAAAGGCTATGAAAAATAAAAATATATATATATTGAAAGAAGCCAAGGGAAAAGCACCTTATCTTTAATTAGCAATAATCGTGCCTCGGATAAACCTCATTGGCTATGATACTGTCACTGCACAAAACTGCACCTTATCTTTAAAAGAACAAAGAAAAATATTACATGACTTTTCCTCAGAAACCATGCTAGCAAGAAGAGGGCCAAGTGAAATATTTGAAGTGTTTAGATAAAAACAAAAAATAAAAAAGCACCAACCTACAATTCTACACAGTGCAAAACTATCTTTCAAAAATAAGAGGCAAATACTTTATCAGAAAAACAAAAAATAAAGGACTTTGTTACTGGTAGACTTACCTTTCAAGAAATGTTAAAAGAAGTTCTTTAGAGGGGCATTAGGGTGGCTCAGTTGTTAAGCGTCTGCTTTTGGCTCAGGCCAGGGTCTTGGGATCTAGCTCCCTGCTCAGGAGGAAGCCTGCTTCACCCTCTCCCCTTCCCTCCTGCTTGTATTCCCTCTCTCTCTCTGTCTCTCTCTCTGTCAAATAAATAAATAAATTCTTTTTTAAAAAGTTCCTTAGAGAAAGGAAATTAATATAGGTCTGAAGCTTGTATCTATACACAAAAAGGAAAAACTGAAAGGAATAAGGAAAAACAAAAACTTTTATTTTCCATATTCTTAATTGAACAGATACCAGTGTGTTCAAAATAATAATAATTATGTACCCAATTACATACACATATATATAAATATTCTTCCTCTTGTCCCTTGTATTATATATATGCTTATATATGTTTATATAAAAGTAAAATGAATGGCAGCTATGATACAAGGGACAGGAAAAAGGATTTAGGATTATTCTGTTATAAGGTACTCACACTATCTGTGAAGTGGTATTATGTCATTTGAAAGTGGACTTGGATTATTTGTAAATGTGTATTGAATTGTAGGGAAACCACTAAAAAACGTTTAAAAAGGTAAGTACAACATATGTTTAAAGAAAAGAAGATGAAATCATATAATATGCCCACTTAAAACCACAAAAGGAAAAGAGTAGAAAACAAAAATAGGAATAAAAAGAAAAAGAAAACAGTAACAAATATAGCAAATATTAATCAAACTATAAAAACAATCACTTCGAATGTCAGTGGTCCAAATGCACCATTTAAAAGAGATTGTCAGAATGGATTAAAGAACAAGATCCAACTATATTTGTCTACAAGAAACTCATTTTAGATAAAAAGACAAAAAAGATAAAAAGTATTAATATAGGTTAATAATAAATGGATGGAAAAATATATCTTGGCAATCACTAAAAAGCAGGAGTAGCTATATTAATTTCAGACAGAGAAGACATCAAAGTAAGGAAAATTACCAGGAATAAAGGAGAGCATTGCATAATGATAAAAAGGTCAATTCTCCAAGAAGGCATAACAATTCTTAATATGTATGCAACTAATAACAGAGCACAAGCTACACAAGTCAAAAATTTAGAGAACTGCAAGAATAGATGATAGATAGATAGATTGATCTATTATCATATTTGGAGACTACAACACCACCAACTCAGAAGTGGATAGATCTAACAGGCAGAAAATCAGTAAGGACATAGTTGAACTCAATAACACAATCAAAACTGGATATACTTGGCATATATAAACTATTTTAACCAACAACAGCAGAACAGACTTTTTTTCATTCTCATGTAGAATATCAACCAAGATAGACTGCAGTCTAGGCAATAAAACACATCTTAAAAAATTTAAAACAATAGAAATTATATAATGTCTGCTCTTAGATGACAATGCATTTAAACTAAAAACCAGTAAGGAAAAGATAAAATCCCAACATATGTGGAGATTAAACAACATACTTCTAAATTACACATGGATCAAAGAAGAAACCTCAAGAGAAATTTAAAAATACTATAAACTTACTGAAAATGAAAATTCAGCAAAATTTGTGGGATGTAGTAAAATCAGTGTTTAAAAGGAAAATTATATTGGAGCACCTGAGTGGTTCAGTTGGCAAGTGTCTGACTCTTGATTTCAGCTCAGTTCATGATCTCAGGGTCATGAGATGGAGCCCCAGGTCAGGCTTCATCCTGGGGGGGTTGGAGCCTGTTTAGACTCTCTCTTCCTCTCCCTTTTCCCCTCCCCTTATACTCTCAATCTCTAAAAACAAGAATAAATTAAAAATGAAAGGAAAACTATATTATTATATGCATATATTAGAAAAGAATAAAGACATAATAAAAAATCTGTTTCTACCTAAAGAAGTGAGAACAAGAAAAGAAAATTTAAAGTAAGCAGAGAAATGGACTAGTAAGAATTAGAGCAGGAAATAGACCAAAGTTTTGAAAGACACAACTACTAACACTCACACAGAGAAATAGATAACCTGAATAGGTCTACATCTATTAAATAAATTGAACTAATAATTAATATTTTTCCAAAACGGAAAGTACCAGGCCAATATGGGTTCAGTGGTAAATTCTACCAAATCTTTAAGGAAGAAATTATACTAGTTCTCTAAAATCTCTTTCAGAGCATAGAAATATAGAGAATACTTCCTTGCTTGTTCTGTAAGGCAATACTACGTGCCCTACTATCATAACCTAATATCAAAAAAGAAAAAGAAAACTACAGCCCAGTACCTCTCATGAATATAGATGCAACAAACCTCTGACATCTGAGTTAGTTGGAAATTAGTTTCCCGAACGTAGTGTACTCATATTTGACCTATTAAATAGAAGTAGCTAGTTGTTCATTTAACTAGCTCACTGCCTTTGTTTTTGTATCTCACCAGGACAATCATACTATTCTACCACAAACATAATTTTTTTAGAATTAAAATCTGGAGAATAAGAAACATGAACATAATCTTTTTGGTCCTACACACAGATTAAGGTCCTGGATCCTCACTGTATCATCTACTTTAAGACTAGTTTATTCTGAGGATAATGCCCATCAATGTGCTGCTAAAGGGATATTAATAGACAACATCATGCCACTGCAGGGTTTATTCTAGGATTTTGAGAAGACCTAATATAAAAGGTTTTAGCTAGAATTCAAGTTTATATACAATTTTTAAAAAGTTAACTTCAATAAACTAGCAACACAAGCAAATTTCTCACTCTGTGAAGGTAGAACCAAAACAGTACACTTAGCTTCATATATGATGGTCAAAATAGAAATATTCCCACCAAAGGCATTAAAGATGAGATAAGAGTACCCAATGTCATTGCCATAAGTCAGTATTTCACAAGAGATTAGCCATGCAAAGAGAAATTAAAAAAAAAAACCTGTAACAATTTGAAGTGACTAATATTGTTTTTTATAGATAAACATTGTTAAAATGTCTATACTGCCTAGAGCAATCTATACTTTCAATGCTATTGCGATCAAAATTCCACTGGCATTTTTCAAATAGCTGGAGCAAATAATCCTAAAATTTGTATGGAATCAGAAGAGATCCCGAATTGCTAAGGAAATGTTGAAAAAGGAAAACAAAACTGGGGGCATCATGTTGCCTGATTTCAAGCTTTACTACAACGCTGTGATCACTAAGACAGCATGATACCGGCATAAAAACAGACACACAGACCAGTGGAACAGATTAGAGAGCCCAGATATGGACCCTCAACTCTATGGTTAAATAATCTTCGACAAAGCAGGAAAAAATATACAGTGGAAAAAAAACAGTCTCTTTAATAAATGGTGCTGGGGAAATTGGACAGCTATATGTGGAAGAATGAAACTTGACCATTCTCTTACACCATACACAAAGATAAACTTGAAATAGATAGAAGACTTCAACATGAGGCAGGAATCCATCAGAATCCTAGAGGAAATCATAGGCAGTAACCTCTTCAACACTGGCCACAGCAACTTCTTTCAGGATAGGTCTCCAAAGGCAAAGGAAACAAAAGCAAAAATGAATTTTTGGGACTTCATCAAGATCAAAAGCTTCTGCACAGCAAATGAAACAGTCAACAAAACAAAGAAGCAACCAACAGAATGGGAGAAGAAATTTGCAAATGACAATACAAAGGGCTGATATCCAGGATCTATAAAGAACTCCTCAAACTCAACACACACAAAACAGATAATAATATCAAAAAATGGGCAGAAGACATGAACAGACACTTCTCCAATGAAGACATACAAATGGATAACAGACACATGAAAAAAGGTTCATCATCACTAGCCATCAGGGAAAGTCAAATCAAAATCACATTGAGACACCACCTTACACCAGTTAGAATGGCCAAAATTGACAAGACAGTAAATAACGTGTGTTGGAGAGGATGTGGAGAAAGGGGAACCCACTTACATTGTTGGTGGGAATGCAAGTTTGTGAAGCCACTTTGGAAAATAGTGTGGAGATTCTTCAAAAAATTAAAAATAGAGTTTGTTTTTTTTTAGGTCAAGATGGCGGAGAAGTAGCAGGCTGAGACTACATCGGGTAGCAAGAGATCAGCTAGATAGCTTATCAAACCATTGCAAACACCTACAAATCCAACGGGAGATCGAAGAGAAGAAGAACAGCAATTCTAGAAACAGAAAATTGACCACTTTCTGAAAGTTTATCTTAAAAATACCTTTCCAAAAAAATAATAATCTTTTTGGAACCTTCATTATTATAGTTATATTTTATCCTTCATAGTATTTAACTTTATTTTTTGTATAAACATAAGGGGTTTTTTTCTTCTAAAAAATTTGGAGTACAACTTCCTCTAGTAGATCAAAATATACCCTAAATCTAGCTCTGGGCTTGTTCTTGTCTCCAGCCTGAGCAAATTCTCTCCATTTTCTTTTTCTTTTTCTTTTTCTTTTTTTAAAGATTTTATTTATTTAGAGATCACAAGTAGGCAGAGAGGCAGGCAGAGAGAGAGGAGGAAGCAGGCTCTCCACGGAGCAGAGAGCCCGATGCGGGACTCGATCCCAGGACCCTGGGATCACGACCTGAGCCTAAGGCAGAGGCTTTAACCCACTGAGCCACCCAGGCGCCCCTTTCTTTTTCTTTATTCTTCCAACCAACTTACTTTATCAACTCCTTTTTTTAGAAATTAAAAAAATTTTTTTTTCATCTATATAGGCATATTCCATCCCTTCATTGTGTTTACCCTTATATACTCTTTAAAATTTTGTGAGGTAGACCAAAATACCCCACAATTAAGTGGGTGTCCTTGTTCTAGTCACCAGTCTAATATATATATATTTTTTTCTTTTTATATTTTTTCTTTATTTGTTTTCTTTTTTTAATTTTTTTTTCTGAAAATTTTTTTATCCCCTTTCTCCCCCCAATGATTTGGGGTCTCTTCTGATTTGGTTAAAGCGCATTTTCCTGGGGTCTTTGCCACCCTTTTAGTATTTTATTTGCTCCTTCATATACTCTTATCTGGAAAAAAATGACAAGGTAGAAAAACTCACCACAAAAAAAAGAACAAGAGGCCAAGGACCTAATCAATACAGACATTGGTAATATGTCAGATCTAGAGTTCAGAATGATGATTCTCAAGGTTCTAGCCGGGCTCGAAAAAGGCATGGAAGATATTAGAGAAACCCTCTCTGGAGATATAAAAGCCCTTTCTGGAGAAATAAAAGAACTAAAATCTAACCAAGTTGAAATAAAAAAAGCTATTAGTGAGGTTCAATAAAAAATGGAGGCTCTTACTGCTAGGATAAATGAGGCAGAAGAAAGAATTAGTGATATAGAAGAACAAATGACACAGAATAAAGAAGCGGAGCAAAAGAGGGACAAACAGCTACTGGACCACGAGGGGAGAATTCGAGAGATAAGTGACACCATAAGACGAAATAACATTAGAATAATTGGGATTCCAGAAGAAGAAGAAAGAGAGAGGGGAGCAGAAGGTATATTGGAGAGAATTATTGTAGAGAATTTCCCTAATATGGCAAAGGGAACAAGCATCAAAATCCAGGAGGTGCAGAGAACCCCCCTCAAAATCAACAAGAATAGGTCCACACCTTGTCACCTAATAGTAAAATTTACAAGTC
>PISX010025673.1:0-25787 GCA_004024625.1 Mellivora capensis | reverse complement strand
GAGTTGAGGGAAATTGGGGGGGAGATGAACCATGAGAGACTATGGACTCTGAAAAACAACCTGAGGGTTTTGAAGGGGCGGGGGGTGGGAGGTTGGGGGAGCCTGGTGGTGGGTATTGTGGAGGGCACGCATTGCATGGAGCACTGGGTGTGGTGTAAAACTATGAACTCTGTTACGCTGAAAAGAAATTTAAAAAAAATAAAAAAATAAAAAAAATTTAAAAAAAAGTTCTTAAAACCAGCAGTTCTTAAGGCCTAGAATTTTAAAGGCTGGAATAGAACCTAGGGAGTACTGCACTGCTCCTGGACAGAAGGCAGGCAAACACCCTGGTGACTTGTGATGGGGTAGGGTTGGGGGGAGACGGCATGGAAACTGATCTGGAGAATGCCTGAAGCATAGAGAGAGGAGATTATTTGTTTTTCTCAGAGCACATCCCTTAGAGGAAGCATTCACAGAAATGCCTCTCTGGGAAAAAAGGAGGTGGCCCATGAACCATTTCCCTCCCCATGACTCAGCATAAGCACAGACCCACTTGTGGGAAGTAGTGCACCACCAACACTGGCTGCCCGACTTGCTTACAAGCTACATGCCCTACACTTTAACAAGACTGCCCTTCTCAGTCAAGCTTGCCTCAGTCCAAGTATGATGTGGCTTTCCCCCAGAAAACCAACACAAACAGCTGCCCACCCACACCATGTCTTCAGACCAGTGAGTTCTACAGGGCCTCAGTTCTGGTGGAGGTAGTGTCAGGTCTCATTTTACAAGCAGACCAGAGCACACCTGGTTAAAACTCCCATGTTTAGGCAAGGGACCAAACACTGCTCACTGCAGGCAAGAAGAGCCTCTGTAGATGACTGGTCTGAAGGACAGAGTAGCCAAAATACAACTGCAGAGTACACACAGCACACAACAGAGTACTCCCTGAAGTGCCAGGCCCTGGGCACTACAGGACCTCTTCTTCATAAGGTCATTATTTTCAGGAGCAGGAGACATAATTGGCTTTTCTAATACACAGAAGAAGGCAAAGACTCAGACAAATGCAAAGATGGAGGAATTTATCCCAAATGAAAGAAGAAGATAAGACCACAGCCATATCTAAGTGAAACAGATATAAGTAACATGTCTGATGGAGAATTTAAAGCAACAATCACAAGGATACTCACTGGGTTTGAGAAAAGAATAGAGGGCATCACTGAGACCCTAACCACAGAGATAAAATAGTTAAAAAAGAATCAGTCAAAGATGAAGAGGGCAGTAAACAAAGTTGGAAACAGACTTGATATAATGAATGGCAGGCTAGGGGCAGCAAAGGAATGAATTAATGACATGGAAGACAAAATAATGGAAAGCAATGCAGCTGAACAAAAGAGAGAAAGAAGAATTGTAAACATGAGAATAGACTTAGGGAACTCAGTGACTCCATCAAATGTAATAACATTCATATTA
Source organism: Mellivora capensis (assembly GCA_004024625.1). Classification (NCBI taxonomy): domain Eukaryota; kingdom Metazoa; phylum Chordata; class Mammalia; order Carnivora; family Mustelidae; genus Mellivora; species Mellivora capensis. Next base: position 24,341 of record PISX010025673.1, on the reverse strand, counting down.
TTGGAGTCACAAAAGAAGAGAGAGAAAAAGAGGCAGAAAATTTATTTTAAGAAATAGCAGATAACTTCCCCAATCTGGGGAAGGACACAGATATCCAGATCCATGAGGCACAGAGAATACCCATAAAAATCAACAAAAGCAGGCCAACACCAAGACATACTGTAATTAAATTTGTAAAATATAGTGATAAAGAAAAAATTTTAAATAACAAGACAAAAGAAGTCCCTAGATTACAAAGAAAGATCCATAAGGCTACTGCAGATTTCTCCACAGAAACTTGGCAAGCCAGAAAAAAGTGGCATGATATATTCAAAATGATGAATGGGAAAAGTCTGTAGCCAAGAATACTCTATCTAGCAAAGCTACTATGCAAAATTGAAAGATAGATAAAGAGTTTCCCAGACAAAACTAAAGGAGTTCATGACCACTAACCCAAACCTGTAAGAAATGTTAAAAGGGACACTTAGAGTGGGAAGGAAAGACCAAAAGTAACAAAGACAGGGAAAATCTCCAGAAACTAAGACAAAACAAGTAGTAAAATTAGACTAAATACATATCTATCAATAAGTATTTTGAGGGGTGCCTGGGTGCCTCAGTTGGTTAAGCATCCAACTTTTGGTTTCAGCTCAGGTCATGATCTTGGGGTCTTGAGACAGAGCACCATGTCAGGTTCTGCCCTCAGTTTGGAGGCTGTTGGAGATTCTCTCTCTCCCTTTGTTCCTCCCCCCAACTCCCTCTCTCTCTCTAAAGAAAAAATATATACATAAATATTTTTTAAAATATATTACTATTATTATTTTGAGTGTAAATGGACTAAAAAATATATGGTGTGTTTGAATGGATAAAAAAATAAGACCCATCTATATATTGCCTACAAGAGACTCATTTTAGATCTAAAGACACCTGCAGTTTGAAAGTGAAGAAATGGAGAAACATTTATCATTCAAATGGATGTGGATGTCAAAAATATGGAGTAGCAGTATTTATATAGGACAAACTAGACTTTAAAACATAGACCAAAGCAAGTGACAAAGAAGGACACTATATAAAGGGGACAATCCAACAAAATGACCTAAATATTATAAATATTTATGCACTAAACATCAGAGCACCCAAATATATAAAACAATCAATAACAAACATAAAGGAAATAATTGATAATTCTACAATAATAGTAGGGGACTTCATCACCCCACTTACATCAATGGACAGATCATCTAAGAAAAAGATCAACAAGGAAACAATGGCTTTGAATGACACACTGGACCAGATGGTCTTAACAGATATATTCAGAGAATTCCATCCTAAAAAAGCAGAATACACATTCTTTTCAAGTGCATATAGGACAGTCTCTAGAATAGATTACATATTAGGTCAAAAAGCAGATCTCAACAAATATAAACACATTGAAGTTATACCATGCATCTTTACTGACCACAACATTATGAAACTAGAAGTCAACCACAAGCAAAAATTTGGAAAGACCACAAATACATGGAGGTTAAAGAATATCCTACTGAAGGATGAATGAGTCAGCCAGGAAATCAAGGAACAAATAAAAACTGAAAGGAAACAAATGAAAATGAAAACACAGCAGTCCAAAAACCTTGGGATGCTGCAAAAATGGTCCTAAAGGAAGCATATAGCAATACAGGGTTACCTCAAGATGCAAGAAAAGTCTCAAATAAACAACCTAAACTTACACCTAAAAGAATGAGAACAACAAAAACAAATGAAGCCTAAAGCTAAGAGAAGGAAGAATATAATAAATACTGGGTAAGAAATAAATGATATAAATACTAAAAAAAAAAAAAAATAGAATAAATCAACGAAACTATATCACTGACCATGATCAAGTGGGATTTATTCCTGGGTTGCAAGTGTGATTTTTTTTTTGAAAGAAAGTAATAAAATTGATGAACCTCCAGCCAGACTTATCAAAGGGAAAAAAAGACCCAAAAATATAATCACAAATGGGAGAGGAAAAATAACAACCAACACAACGGAAATACAGAGGATTAGAAAAGAGCATTGTAAAACAACAACAACAACAACAACAACAACAAAACTATCCACCAACAAAGTGAACAACCTAGGAGAAATGGAGCAACCTCGAATAAATTCATAGAAACATATAACCTACCAAAATGGAAACAGGAAGAAATAGAAAACTTGAACAGACTGATAACCAGCAAGGAAATTGAATCAGTAATCAAAAAACTCCCAGCAAACAAAAGTCCAGCGCCCGATGACTTCACAGGCAAATTCAACCAAATATTTAAGGTAGAGTTAGTACCTATACTTCTCAAACTATTCCAAAAACTAGGAAAGGATGAAAACCTTCTAAGTTCATTTTCTGAGGCCAGCATTACCTTGATACCCAAGCCACACAAAGATTCTACTAAAAAAAGAGAAGTACAAGCCAACATCCATGATGAACATGGATGCAAAAACTCTCAATAAAATACTAGCAAATTAAATCCAACAAGGTATTAAAAAAAAATCATTCACCATGGGTCACCTGGGTGGTGCAGTCAGTTAAGCATTGAACTCTTAGTTTTGGCTCAGGTCATGATCTCAGAGTTGTGGGATCAAGCTCCACATTGGGCTCCATTGTCAGTGAGGAGTCTCCTTGATATTCTTCTTTCTTCCTCTCCCTCTGTCCTTCTCCCATGCTCGATCTCTCTGAAATCAATAAATAAATCTTTTGTAAGGTAAATAATACTATAATAAACATTGGTCCTTGTGAATTAGTGCTTTGGTATTTTTTTGGTAAATACCCATCAGTGTGATTACTGGATTGTAGGATAGTTCTATTTTTAAGTTTTTGAGGAACTTCCATACTGTTTTCCACAGTGGCTGCACCAGTTTGTATTCCCACCAACAGTGTTTAAGAGGGCTCCCCTTTCTTCCCATCCTCACCAACACCTGCAGTTTCTTGTGTTGTTGATTTTAGCCATTCTGACAGATGTGATGATACTTCTTTGTAGTCTTGATTTGGATTTCCCTGATGATCAGTTATGTTGAACATCTTTTCATGAGTCTGTTGTCTTCTTTGGAGAAATGTCTATTCATGTGCTCTGCCCATTTTCAATTGAATTATTTGGTTTTTGAGTGTTAAAATTTATAAGTTCTGCATATATTTATTGGATATGTCATTTGCAAATATCATCTCCTATTTAGTGGGTTACCTTTTAGTTTTGTTGATTATTTCCTTCTCTGTGCAGGAACTTTTTCTTTTGATGGTTTCTAATAGTTTATTTTTGCTTTTATTTCCCTTGCCTCAAGACACATATCTGGAAAATGTTGCTACAGCCAATGTCAGAGAAATTACTGCCTGTGCTCTCTTCAAAGATTTCTACGGTTTTAGGTTTCACACTTAGGTCCTTAATCCATTTTGAGTTTATTTTTGTGCATGGTGTAAGAAAGAAAGTGGTTCAAATTCTTTCTTTTGCATATAGCTGTCTGGTTTTCCCAACTCCATTTGTTGAAGAGACTGTCTTTTACCCACTGCATATTCTTTCCTACTTTGTGGAAGATTATTTGACCATATAATTTTGAGTTTATTTCTGGGTTATCTATTCTGTTCCATTGATCTATTTGTCCATTTCTGGGCCAGCACCATACTATTTTGATTACAATAGCTTTGTAGTATAACTTGAAGTCTGGAATTGTGATCCCTCCAGTCTTGTTTTTCTTTTCTCAAGATTATTTTGGCTCTGATGGGCTTTTTGTAGTTTCATACAAATTTTAGGACTGTTTGTTCTAGTTCTGTGAAAAATGCTGTTGGTATTTTGACAGAGATTGCATTGAGTCTATATATTGACAAGGCTTAAAATTTTTTAAAAAATTTAGATGGGGGGTGCCTGTGTGCCTCAGTGGTTTAAAGCCTCTGCCTTCGGCTCAGGTCATGATCTCAGGGTCCTGGGATCGAGCCCCGCGTCAGGCTCTCTGCTCAGCGGGGAGCCTGCTTCCTCCTCTCTCTCTGCCTGTCTCTCCACCTACTTGTGATCTCTCTCTCTGTCAAATAAATAAATAAAATCTTAAAAAAAATAAATATTTAGATGGAATATATAAAAATTAAAAGCTTCTTCTCTTCAAAAGCTACTGTTAGGAAAATAGACAAACCACATACTAGAGAAAAGTACACTTGATTCTCCTTCTTTGCTGTGGTTATGTTCTCATACAAAGTTGTCACAAACGCTGAACTAGCAAATGCTGAACTAGAGAAGATATGGGGTTAGACTCCCATGGGCCTGTGGTCATTTTATTATTAACCAGTCAACACATAGCCTTGTCTTATGTTTGTTTCTATTTAAAGACGCCTCATGTATTTTATGCTGTTGATTTATTACATTGAACTCATGGCTCACAACATTATGGCTCATGCCTGACCAAAGCTAATCTAGTATGTGTACTTTGTCCATAAGGCATGTCACCACCTTCTTGCACTTAGGAACATGAAGTAGCATTTCAGCATACTGCTTAGAGGCCATTTCAAACAATGAATCACCAGCAGAAAGGTCCAAAATGTGAAAACCATGATACTGAATAGACCATGGAAAGGATGTTTGTTTCTAACGTGAGAGTTGAAACAAATGGCAGAGCCTCACCTTGTTCACCCTCATTCGGCAAGATGCATGTCAGACAACTTGAGTTTTTTGCCACTCCATACATATCTGTAAATAACTGCAAATGTGCCATCAGTATTGATTTTGGAATTACAAATTCATTGTAGAGAGTAGGCAACCGGCAAACACGGAATCCACAAATAATGCTGATGGGCTGCAGTGCTGGCCAAGCGGGTGGAGGCTGCTGGGCGTGCAGAGGCTTGCTCTTGTCTGATCGCCATGCACTGCCACCGGAGGGTTTCAAACAAGAGAGTGACACAATCTTTGCTGTAGAAAAAGCGCTTGTCTCTAAATGTAAAGAACGGTTTGAAGAGGGGAAGACTGGAGACAGGGAGGGGATGGCTGTGCTGGCTGAGGGTGAGCGTGAATGAACTCAGCCAAGGCACAGGTCTGGGGGGCGGGTCTGAGAGCCGTTAGAATCCCGGCGCCAGCGTTGGTTTGGGTATGAGTGGTGAGGGAGGAATGGGGGACAACCCCCAGGGTTCGGGCTTGGGCAGACATGTGGGGTAGAGCCATGGGTGAGCTCTATATTCTCCTGGTCAGAGGTGCTTGAGTTTAAATCCAGATTCCACCAGCTCACTAGCTGTGTAGCCAACAGACATTCTCCTTTGCTTCTCCGAGCTTCAGTGTTTTCTTCTCTAGTATACGGATTCCATATAATGGGGAAATAACACCTCAGAGTTATTCTGAGATTTAAATAAGTGGTGGTGTTTTCATTTCCACTCCTACAACAATAAGGAAAATAGGGAAGGCAGCATCATGTGGGGTTTGGGGAAGGAGGAGTCCCACTGGACACCTAAGTTGGATATGCCTGTGGGCATCCATGGACAAAAGCTACTTGATATGCTTGCAAGAGGCCAGGAGCAGAGTAGATGGGGGAGAGACATACAGATTTGGAAGTAATAAGCAGGCAGGTGGCTGCAACAGTCACAAAAAATGGGTAATCAGGGGTCTGAAGACGATGCCTGAGGAATCCCGGCACAGAGGAAAGGCTGGAAAGGAGCTCAACAAAGAGCAGCAGCAGGAGGAAAACCAGGAGAGCGTGGGATAACAGAGGCAGGGAAGGAGAATCCCTGTAGGGAGTGAGTTCAGTTAGTGCTCTGAAAGCATAAACTGAAAGTCATAAAACTTTTGAGCTGGAGGGGACTGCGAGATCTTTTATTTATTATTTAAAGATTTTATTTATTTGACAGAGAAAGAGAGAGAATTAGAGACAAGTGGAGGAACTAGTGGGGGCAGAGGAAGAAGCAGACACCCTGCTGAGCAAGGGACCCAAAGTGGGGCTTGATCCCAGGACCCTGAGATCATGACCTGAGCTGAAGGCATCAGCTTAACTGACTGAGCCACCCAGGAACTCCCCAAGAAATCTTTTAATCTAATCCCCTATCTCTTCTAATGAAGAGATCCAGATTCAAAGAAGTGAGGTGAATTCTTTAGATCACACTGTGATTTCACAGCAGGATCCCTGATGCCTACGGAGTAATAAAACACTTTTTCTAAGAAATATTCTAAAATTCAAAATTTTTCCTATTCAGGCACAATGGACATTTTCCCAATGTGTTAAATTAGTGAGATTTTATTGATGTACCAGAACTGTTAACCTTTGCAAGTACTAAGATGCCATACAGCCAATCTGTGCAATAGATCTTAAATCTATTTATTTTGCACACATAACAAATTTTGCTCTAATAGTAAGTTTAGAAACAATAGAAGTCATAACTTAAACTGCACATTTAAATTTTGATGTATGTAAAGTGTACCTCAATAAAACTTAGTTTCTAAAATCAGCAAATATTTGGGTATTTAAAGTAAAAAAAGGTATAATTTGCTAAGTTATTTTGCATATAAAGATCCAAGGAACAGAAACATTTGAATGTTAGAAACTTGATCCTTCTTACAGCCTTGAGGAAACCATTTACTCCTTATTCCATCTTGGTTTCCCTCACAATGAAATGAAAACAATGTCATCTTACAAGACTGCTCATGGTTAATTACTATGTGTGAAACGGTTGAACATAAATATTAAATACTTGATAAATATTGTCAGGAAAGTGTTACTTAACTGTACTATAAATATGAAGTTGCATTTTTACAGTCAATTTGGAGTTACAAATTATAGGCCATTTGAAAATATATACAAATAAATGCATGCATGCATACATCAAGAGAAAAAAAAGCCAAAATTATTAAAGAACAAAGTGGAAAAATGTCTCCTTCACATAAGACTATTTGGGTTGATGAATACAATAAAAAATTTAGAAATCCAAGAGTACACAATGATAGAATATTGCTATAAAATTGGGGTTTCTTGGGACATCTGGGTGGCTCAGTCAGTTAAGTTGCTGCTCAGGTCGTGATCCCAGAGTCCTGGGATTGAGTCCTGCATGGGGCTTCCTGCTCAGCAGGGAGCCTGCTTCTCTCTATGCCTCTGCCTGCCACTCTGCCTGCTTGTGCTCACTCTGTGACAAACAAATAAATAAATAAAATCTTTTAAAAAATTAGCGTTTCTCAATCTCAGCACTATTGAGGTTTAGAACAGCTGGATAGTTCTTTGTTGTTGAGAGGGGGGATCTTCTGTGCGTTGTAAGATGCTTATCAGCATCTCTGGCCTCTACCCACTAGATGTCAATAGCACCCCCTACCCCAATTTGTGACAATCAAAAGGATCTGCAGACATTACCAAATGTCCCTGAGAGACCTTTGAGAACCACTTGAGCACCACTCCTACAAAAGCCTTTCTATGTACAAGTGAGCCCCCTTTTGAATGCACTGAAGACACAGGTCCACAGGGGGCAGTAGGACTTTGTGTTCCAAACTCATTTCCAATCAGTTGGGCAGGTACAGCAGCCTCTAAATGCTTGGATGTCCCCACTTCCCACCCCCAGGCAGAAGCAGAAACACAACAGGGGCTGCTTTCCTGGCACCTTGAATGAGCTGGGGATACCGCAAGTCTTGTCTGATCACAGCACTGCCCAGGTATGTCCTCCTGGGGCTCATGCCTCACGTCCTTACACTCTGCAGCTACGCCATCCTTTTGGGTGTTCCTCCGTTATCCAAAATCCTTATCTAAAAAGTTTCCTTTATCATAAACTATGTCACAAACATGTTGATATTTTGTACAAACAAAAATAAAAAAGATCTTTGAGTGTTCTCTTTTCATATATTAGAACTTGAAAACAAGGCTAGAGGAAAGAATGTGCAGAAAAACATAAAGAAAGTGCTAACTTAAAGCTGGGAGGGGTCTTAGCGCTGAGCTTCCAACACAGTCACACCTGCCACATTTCAAGGTCTCAGTTACTACAGGTGGGTAATGGCTGCCATATTGGACAGCACAGACACGGAACACTTCTCTCCCCATGCAAGTTCTTACAGGCCGCACTATCTCAGAGAATGCCTAGGTCATAGGCCTCATTTTATAGATGAGTAACTAAGTCCTAGAAGTTGTATAAAATAACCCAGCTAAGAGAAACAACAACCTTGTGGCAGAACCAAAATTGAAAACCTGACCAGTTAATTCTACTCCTATGCTCTTTCTCCCACACACTACCTCACAGTAGGTCAAAACTTGGAATGCCACAGGGAGTTCTGGCCATTATAATGTAAAAATGGGTGTTGGATAAATGGATAAGGAAAATGTGGTATACACACACACACACATATTCACAATGGAATACTATGCAGCCATGTGAAAGGATAAGATCGTGACATTTGAGACAACATGGATGGACCTAGAGGGTATTATACTAAATGAAATCCGATCCAATCAGACTGAGTGGTGAACACTGAGAAATGTATAGTATTGTTGAGTCACTATGTTGTATACCTAAAGCTAATATAACAATGTAGTTTAAAATACTGGAATTTTAAAAAAGAAGAATTTAAAAGAAAGAAATAATACTGAGAAAGACAAATACCTTGTAATTTCATTTATAAGTTGACTCTAAAAAAAATTTTAGAAAGCAAAAAACAAATGAAAAAAACCAAAAAAGCAAAACTAAACCTATAGAGACAGAGAACAAACTGATGACTACCAGAAGAGAGAGGGCAGGAGTTTGGACAAAATGGGTGAAGGGCAGTGGGAGATACAGAATTCCAGTTATGGAATGAATAAATCACAAGAATAAAAGGCACAACATAGAGAATATAGTCAATGATATTGCAATGGCAATATATGTAGACAGATGGTAGCTACATTAATGGTGAACATAGCACAATGTATAAGTTATTGAATCACTATGTTGTACACCTGAAACTAATGTAACATTAAAAAAATGGGTGTCAGAGGTGGGAAAAACAATTCCAAATAATTAAGAGGATGGACCAACTGTAAATAAAATTTGAGTCAAATTCAATAACCATATGTTACATGCCTCCTGCCATGTACCAGGATCTTAGCTTTGGATACCATCCCTATTCTAGCTGGGGATACAGACTACAAACCATTTACTTTCTGTACCATGTAGTCAGAACAAAGATAAAGATAAACACAGGGTTGTTTTTAAATATAGGCTTTAGGGGCACCTTGGTGGCTCAGTGTGTTAAAGCCTCTGCCTTCGGCTCAGTCATGATCCCAGGGTCCTGGGATCAACCCCCACATTGGGTTCTCTGCTCAGCAGGGAGCCTGCTTCCCTTCCTCTCTCTCTGCCTGTCTCTCTGCCTACTTGTGATCTCTGTCAAATAAATAAAATCTTTTAAAAAAATAATAATAAATATAGGCTTTATTATTATTAAGAGTAAGGACAACAGATAAGGACACAACTGATATTTAAAAGGAAGCTTATTGGAATCACAGAACTCAAAAGAAGAGGGCATGCCATACCACAGGGGGCCACACAGGGAAGTCAGGAGGCAGAGGAAGAGCCCTTATAGTGGTTTCCATGAGATGAAGTGGGTGAAATAGGGTAAGCAGGTTTAGGACTGAATAATTTCAACAGGCCCTGGGGCATTGGAACTATCCACATCTGTCTGGTTGTCTGGTACCTTGTTCCCAGGTGATTAGTGTCAGTTGCCTAGAAATTTGAGAGCTGGATAAAAGAGGTGGGGTTGGGTGTAGGTTGGTTTGCATTTGAAAGATGTGCTTATAGGGTGAGTTGTTTTTTATCTCTAAAAATTGGTTAACCCTTGGAAGGGGCAGTCACCTCAGGGTCAGCCCATATTCAGATGTCAAAGCATCAGAATATAGAAAATAAAAGATGTGGTTAATACAATTGGCTTTGTGATGCTTTGACATCATATGGGACCTTGGTGGAAGATAGAAAAGAGCAGGAACAGGCACTAGAGAGGGGGAAGTTCTCTATTCAAGGGGTCAAGGAAGTTTATTAATTTGAGGCAGGGACCTGATGGAGAGAATAATGATCTCTGCTAATTTTAGAATGACACTAATCACAGTAACTTGACCAGATTTCCCTTTACTATGGGAGAATATGGTGTATGCTTTGGCAGAAGAGCCAAAAATATACCAGAATTGTAAGGGCCCATTTAGCCAGAGTGGGGCCCCACTTCGGTTGAACAATCATTTTGTTGTTTATGCAGTAAAACTTAAATTGACCCTTCCCCCACCCCCTCTGGAAACTTATTTAAAAGCAAGTGCGGGAAACCAGTCCCAGGTAACAGCCCAAATACAGGGGTGGGTCAGGCCAGGTGGAGATATTCAATCAGCGGAGGCGCATACTGTCTCCTAGCTACCAAGGAGTGTGGGCCTCACCCTTTGGGCACCTTTTGGGCACCAATTCTGACCAAGGTGATAGGCTGATTCAAATGTCTACTAGGGTAAATTGTAATTCAATTGGTCACGTAGCATGACTGTGCAGCTTTCTCTGTGTGTTACAGTTTCATTGGCCACCTGTGTGTGGCCAGGCCCAACCACATGGCCTTTGCTCGATAAAAGTTAGTCTGTGAAACAAAGAGAAGTCATCCTCTCTGTAAGGGGCGGCCCCGACCGGTCTGTTTAACGGTTGGTTTGATTCTTGATGCTTGGCGCGAAATAAAGCTTTGCTTGACCTTCGCTTTGTATCAGTCTCATTCCTTTAATCACGGACCCATTATTGGGGGACCCAACATGATCATGGGCTAAACAGTAAGTAGGTCAAGAATCATAATGGAATCCCTAATATCAAAGGAAGAAAGGCAATTAAATGTCCTTAAATGTGTCCAAATGGTTATCACCTTAAGAGAGGCAACCCATAGGCATTTCTGGGATGAAGGGGTTTCCCACCCCCCAATCTTATTAAGAAATAATTTACATGCATCACTATATAGGTTAGTAGGATGGTTTGATTTACATATATTGTGAAATGATTACCACAGTAGGGTTAGCCAACATCCAGCTTCTCATACAGATACAATAAAAAGAAAAGGAAGAGGACAACAGAAAGGGAAAAAAAAATCTTCTGTGATGAGAACTCTTAGGATTAACTCTTGACTTTCCCACCATACAGCAGTGTTAGCTAGTTATTATGGTGTACATTACATCCCTAGTATTTATTTTTCTCCTACCTGGAACTTTGTACCTTTTGACACCTTCTTCCAACTCCCTCTCCCCACATCTCTTGCCTCTGGTAACCTCAAGATTGCGTTCTTTTTTCTATGAGTGTGGTGTTTGCTTTGGACTCCACATATAAGTGAGATCATACAGTATTTGTCATTGTCTGACATTTTTCATTCAGCAAACTTCCGTCCAGTTCCATCCATGTTGTCACAAATGGTAGAATTTCCTCATCTTTTATGGCTGAATAATACTCCATCATTCATATATATATATATATATATATATATACACCACAACTTCTTCATCCATTCATCTATTGATGGATACTTGTTTTCATGTTTTGTCTATTTTAAATAATGTTGCAATGAACATAGAGGTACAGATATGTTCTCAAGTTACTGTTCTGTGTTTTTGGGACATATCCTCAGAGTGCAATTGCTGGACCACATGGTAGTTCTATTTTTAATTTTTTGAGTATCCCCCATAGTGTTTTCCATAATCTCTGCACCAATTTACAATCCCACCAACAGGATAGGCACAAGGATTCTCCTTTCTCCCATCCATGTGTTATCTCTTATCTTTTGGATGATGGCCATTTCACAGGCATAACATGATATCTCATTGTGATTTTATTTGCATTTCCCTCAACAGTGATATTGAGGATCTTTTCATGTATCTGTTGACCCTTCCTTTATCTTGTTTACAGAAATGTCTACTCAGGTCCTTTCCCCAGTTTTTAATTGGGGTATTTGGGTTGTTTTTTTTTTTTTTTTGCTATTGAGTTGTGTGAATTCTTTATATGTTTTGGATATTAACCACATATATATATGGCTTGCAAATATTTTTTCCCATTCCATAGGTTTTCTTTTCACTTTGTCAATGGTTTCTTTTGTGTGGAAAGCTTTTTAGTTTGATAAGCCTTACCTGTTTGTTTGTTTTTTTAAGATTTTATTTATTTATTTGACAGAGAGATAAAGAGCACAAGTAGGCAGAGCGGCAGGCAGAGGGAGAGGGAGAAGCATGCTCCCCGCCGATCGGGGAGTCGGATGTGGGACTCAATCCCAGGATCCCGGTATCATGACCTGAGTGGAAGGCAGCCACTTAACCAACTGAGCCACCCAGGTGCCCCACCTGTTTATTTTTTTATATTATTGCTTTTGCTGTAGGTGTCATAACCAATCACTTCCAAAACCTAAATCAATGAGTTTTATTCCTACATTTTCTTCTAGTAGTTTTATGTCTTCAGGTCTTAAATTTAAGTCTTTACTCCATTTTGAGTTAATTTTTTTGAGTGGTGTAAGACATGGGTCCAGTTTCATTCTCTTACATATTCAGCTATTCCAGTACCATTTTTTAAGCTACTGTCTTTTCTCCATTGAGTATTTTTTTCTCTCTTGTCAAATATTAGTTAACTATATAGGTTTGGGTTTATTTCTAGGCTTTTGATTCTGTTCTATTGGTCTATTTGTCTGTTTTTATTCCAGTACTATACTGTTTGGATGACTATAGCTTTATAGTATAGCTTGAAATCAGGAAGAATGATGCCTCCTGCTTTATTCTTCTTTCTCAGGATTTGCTTGACTATTCAGGATCTTTTGTGGTTCCACACAAATTTTAAGAGTTTGGTTTTTTTGTTTTGTTTTGTTTTGTTTTGTTTGGGGTTCTGTTTGTGTTTTTGTTTTTGTTTTTGTTTTTTTACTTTTGTAAAAAATGACATTGGAATCTTGTCCATTACATTAAATCTATAGATGGCTTTTGGTAGTATCCACATTTTAACAATATTAACACTTCAGATCCATGAACACAGGATATCTTTCCACTTATTTGTGTCTTCTATTTTTTTCATCAGTGTCTTGCAGTTTTCAGAGTAGAGATCTTTCACCTGCTTAGATAATTTATTACTAAGTATTTTATTGTTTTTGACACTATTACATATGAGATTAATTTCTTTATTTCTTTTTCAGAGAATTCATTATCAGTGTGAAAAAATACTGCTGATTTTTGTATGTTAATTTCAATCTGGCAACTTTACCGAATTCATTGGTTAAGATATAATAATATTTTGTTTGAGTCTTTTGGGTTTTCTATGTATAAAATCATGTCGTCTGAAAATAGAGATGATTTTACTTCTTTCTTTCCAATTCTGATGTCATTTGTTTATTTTTCTTGCTTGATTGCCCTATTTATGACTTCTAGTACTATATTGAATAGGAGCAGTGAGAGTGGGCTCTCTTGTCTTATTCCTAATCTTAGAGGAAAAATTTTAATCTTTTCACCATTGAGTATGATGTAAGCTATGAACTTATCATACATGGCCTTTATTATGTTGAGATATGTTCTTTCTATGCCTAATTTGTTAAGAGTTTTTATCATGAATGGATGTTGCATATTGTCAAATGCTTTTACTGTGCCTATTGAGATAATTACATGATTCTTTTCCTTCATGTGATGTGATGTATCACATTGATTGATTTGCATATATTGAACCATCCTTGCATCCCACAGATGAGAACCACTTGATCATGGTGAATAATCTTATTAATGCACTGCTAAATTCAGTTTGCTAGTATTTTATTGAGAATTTTTGCTTTCATGTTAATCAGAGATATTGGCCTATAGTTTTATTTCATGGTTTTGGTATCAGGATAATGTTGGCTTTGTAAAATGGAGTTTGGGAGAGTTTCACCTCTTCAATTTTTTGGAAGAGTTTGAGAAAGATTGGTGTTAATTCTTTTTTAAATATTTGGTAAAATTCATTAGTAAAGTCATCCTGGGCTCATTGGAAATTTTTTGATTACTGCCATAAACTTCTTACTAGTAATTGGTCTCTTCATATTTTGTAATTCTTCCTGAATCAGTCTTGGTAGTTGTATGTTTCTAGGAATGTATTTATTTCTTCTAGGTTGTTTGATTTGTTGGCATATAGTTGTTCTTAGTAGCCTTTTATGATCCTTTGATTTTCTGTGTTATTGCTTTTAATGTATCCTTCTTCATTTATAATTTTGTTGATTTAGGCCAGTTTGGTTGATTTTTTTCTATCTCTATTTCATTTGTTTCTGTTCTAATCTTTATTATTTCTTTTCTTCTGATTACTTTAGGCTCAGTTTGTTCTCATTTTTCTTTTTTCTTTTTTTTTAATTTTTTTTTATTTCTTTTCAGCGTAACAGAATTCGTACATAGTTTTACACCACACCCAGTGCTCCATGCAATGTGTGCCCTCCACAATACCCACCACCAGGCTCCCCCAACCTCCCACCCCCCACCCCTTCAAAACCCTCAGGTTATTTTTCAGAGTCCATAGTCTCTCATGGTTCATCTCCCCCCCAATTTCCCTCAACTCCCTTCTCCTCTCCATCTCCCCATGTCCTCTGTGTTATTTGTTCTTATTTTTCTAGTCCCTTAAAGTGTAGAGTTAGGTTGTTTATTTGGGATCTTTCTTGCTTCTCAATGTAGCTATTTATTGCTATGAACTTCCCTCTTAAAACTGCTTTTGCTGCATTCCACAAGTTATAGTTTACTGTTTCCATTTTAATTTGTTTTATTATTATCATTATTATGTTATGTTAGTCACCATACAGTATGTCATTAGTTTTTGATGTAGTGTTCTATGATTCATTGTTTGCATATAACACACAGGGCTCCATGTAATATGTGCATTCCTTAATACCCATCATTGGGCTCACCTATCCCCCCACCTCCCTTTCCTCTAAACCCTCAGTTTGTTTCTCAGAGTCCATAGTCACCCATGCTTTGTCTCCCCCTCCGGTTTTCCCCCCTTCATTTTTCCCATCCTTCTCCTAACATCCTCCATGCTATTCCTTATGTTCCACAAGTAAATGAAGCCATATGGTAATTTACTTTCTCTGCTTGACTTATTTCACTCAGCATAATCTCCTTCAGTCCCATCCATGCTGATGCAAAAGCTGGGCATTCATCCTTTCTGATAGCTAAGTAATATTCCATTGTATATATGGACCACATCTTCTTTATCCACTCGTCTATTGAAGGGCATCTCTGCTTTCCACAGTTTGGCTATTGTGGACATTGTTCCTATGAACATTGCAGTGTAGGTGCCCCTTCTTTTCACTACATCTGTATCTTTGGTAGTGCAAATACTGCATCATAGGGTAGCTCTATTTTCAACTTTTTGAGGAACCTCTGCAATGTTTTCCAATGTGGCTGTACCTACTTGCATTTGCACCAACAATGTAAGAGGGTTCCCTTTTCCCCACATCCTCTTCAACATTTATTGTTTCCTGCCTTGTCAGTTTTTGCCACTCTAACTGGTGTAAGGTGGTATCTCAGTGTAGTTTTGATTTGAATATCCCTGATGGCTAATGATGAACATTTTTTCATGTGTCTGTTAGCTGTTTGTATGTCTTCTTTGGAGAAGTGTCTGTTCATGTCTTCTGCCCATTTTTTTTACTTGATTTTTTGCTTTTTGAATGTTGAGTGTGAGAAGTATTTTATAGATCTTAGATATCAGCCCTTTGTCTGTAGGGTCATTTTCAAATATCTTCTCCCACTCCGTGCGTTGCATCTTTGTTTTTGTTTTTGTTTTTTACTGTTTCCCTTGCTGTGCAAGCTTTTATCTTGATGAAGTCTCAAATTTTGCTTTTGTTTCCTATGCCTTTGGAGATGTTTTTTGAAAGAAGTTGCTATGGCTGATGTTGAAGAGGTTACTGCCAATGTTCTCCTTTAGGATTTTGATGGATTCCTGTCTCACATTGAGTTCTTTCATCCATTTTGAGTTTATCTTTGTGTATGGTGTAAGAGAATGGTCGAGTTTTAGTGTTCTGTATATAGCTGTCCAATTTTTCCAACACCATTTATTGAAGAGGCTGTCCTTTTTCCATTGGATATTTTTTCCCGTTTTGTTGAAGATTATTTGACCACAGAATTGAGGGTCCATATCTAGACTCTCTATTTTATTCATTGGTCTATGCATCTTTTTTTTTAAGATTTTATTTCTTTATTTGACAGAGACCACAAGTAGGCAGAGAGGCAGGCAGAGAGAGAAGGGTAAGCAGTCTCCCTGCTGAGCAGAGAGCCCAATGTGGGCCTTGATCCCAGGGCCCTGAGATCATGACCTGAGCTGAAGGCAGAGGCTTAACCCACCGAGCCACCCAGGAGCATCCATGTGTCTGTTTTTGTGCCAGTACCATGCTGTCTTTGTGATCACAGCTTTGCAATATAGCTTGAAATTAGGCAATGTGATGCCCCCAGCTTTGTTTTTCTTTTTTCAACATTTCCTTGGTGATTTGGGGTCTTTTCTGGTTCCATACAAATTTTGGGATTGTTTGTTCCAGCACTTTGAAAAATGTCAATGGTATTTTAATAGAGATGGCATTGAAAGTGTAAATTGCTCTGGGAAGGATAGACATGTTAGCAATGTTTATTCTTCCAATCCATGAGCATGGAATGTTTTCCCATCTTTCTGTGTCTTCTTCAATTTCTTTCATGAGTCTTCTGTATTTCCTAGAGTATATATCCTTTACCTCTTTGATTAGGCTTATTCCAAGGTATCTTATGGGGTTTGGTGCTATTGTAAATGGAATCAATTCTCTAATTTCTCTTTCTGTGTTTCATTTTTAGTGTATAAGAAAGCAACTGATTTCTGTGCATTGATTTTGTATCCCACCACATTACTTAATTGCTGTATGAGTTCTAGTAACATCAGGGGTGGAGTCTTTTGGGTTTTCCACATAAAGTATTGTGTCATCTGCAAAGAAAGAGTTTGACTTCTTCTCTGCCAGTTTGAATACCTTTTATTTTCTTTTTGTTGTCTGATTGCTGTTGCTAGGACTTCTAGTAATATAGTGGCAAGAGTGGTATCCTTGTTTTGTTCCTGATCTTAAGGGAAAGGCTTACATCTTTTCCCCACATTGAGAATGACATTCATTGTGGATCTTTCATAGTCAGGTTTTATTAAATTGAGGAATGGTCCCTCTATTCCTGTACTCTGAAGAGTTTTAATCAAGAAGGGATGCTGTATTTTGTCACATGCTTTTTCTGCATCACTTGAGAGGACTATATGATTCTTCTCTCTTCTCTTATTAATTTGTCCTAGCACACTGATTGATTTGCGAATGTTGAACAACCCTTGCCTCCCATGGGTAAATCCCACCTGGTCATGGTAGATAATCTTTCCAATGTACTGTTGGATCCTATTAGCTAGTGTCTTGTTGAGAATCTTGGCATCCATATTCATCAAGGATACTGGTCTGAAATTCTCCTTTTTGATGGGGTCTTTGCCTGGTTTGGGGGTCAAGGTAATGCTGGCCTCATAGAAGGAGTCTGGAAGCTTTCTTTCTGTTTCTATTTTTTGAAACAGCTTCAGGAGAATTGGTATTATTTCTTCTTTGAATGTTTGGTAGAATTCCCCTGGAATCCATTAGGTTCTGGACTCATTTTTTTGGGAGGTTTTTTATTACTGCTTCAATCTTGTTACTAATTATTGGTCTGTTCAGGTTGTCAGTTTCTTCCTGTTTCAGTCTTGGAAGTTTCTAGGTTTCCAGGAATGCATCCATTTCTTCCATGTTGCTTAACTTATTGGCATATAACTGTTGATAAAAATTTTCTGATGATTGTTTCTATTTCCTTGGTGTTAACCATGATCTCTCTCCTTTCATTCATAATTTTATTAATTTGGGTTCTTTCTCTTTTCTTTTGGATAAGTCTGTCCAGTGGTTTTTTGATCTTATTAATTCTTTCAAAAAGCCAGCTTCTAGTTTTGTTGATGTGTTCTACTGTATTTCTGGTTTCTAATCCATTGATCTCTGCTCTTGTCTTAATTATTTCCCTTCTCATGCATGGGTTAGGCTTAACTTATTGATTCTCCAGTGCTTTAAGGTGTAAAGATAGTTTGTGTATTTGGGATTTTTTTTTTTTTGAGTGAGACTTGGATGTATGGCTATGTATTTCCCCCTTAGGATGACATTACCCCATAGATTTTGGACTGATGTGTTTTCATTCTCATTGCTTTCCATGAATTATTTGTTATTCTTTGATTTCCTGGTTGACACAAACATTCTTGAGCAGGATGGTCTTTAGCTTTCAAGTGTTTACATTTCTTCCAAACTTTTTCTTGTTATTGAGTTCCAGTTTCAAATTATTGTGGTCTGAGACTATGCAGGGAATAATCTCAATCTTTTGGTATCAGTGAGGCCTGATTTGTGACCCAGTATGTGGTCTATTCTGGAGAAAGTTCCATGCGTACTCGAGAATGAGTATTCTGTTGTTTAGGGTGGAATGTTCTGTATATATCTATGAGGCTCATCTGGTCCAGCATGTCATTCAAAGCTCTTGTTTTTTTGTTGATTTCCTGCTTAGATGACCTGTCTATTGCTGAGAATGGAGTGTTAAGTTCCCCTGCAATTAATGTATATTACCAATATGTCTCTTAATTTTGGTTAACAGTTAGCTTATGTAGTTGGCTGCTCCTATATTGGGGGCATAGATATTTACAACCATTAGATATTCTTGTTGGATAGACCCTTTAAGAATGATATAGTGTCCTTCTGTATCTCTGACTACAGTCTTTTGCTTAAAATCTAATTTGTTTGATATGAGAATAGCTACTCCAGCTTTCTTTTGTGGTCCGTTGACATGAAAGATGGTTCTCTATCCCTTCACTTTCAGTCTGGATGTATCTTTAGGTTCCAAATGAGTCTCTCATGGACAACATATGGACGGATCCTATTTTTTATCCAATCTGAGAGCCTGTCCTGCTTTATGGGAGCATTTAGGCTGTTCACGTTGAAAGTGATTATTGAAAGATATGATTTTATTGTCATCATGTTGCCTGCGAGGTCTTTATTTCTATAGATTGTTTCTGTAAGTTTCTGTTCTATATCACTCTTGGGGTCTTTCTCCTTTTATAGAACCCCCCTTAATATTTCTTGCAGGGCCAACTTAGTGGTCACGTATTCTTTCAGTTTTTGCCAGTCTTGGGAGTTCTTTATCTCTCCATCCATTCTAAGTGACAGCCTTGCCAGATAAAGTATTCTTGGCTTCATGTTTTTCTCATTTAATACCCTGAATAGATCTTGCCAGCCCTTTCTGACTTTCCAGGTCTCTGTGGATAGGTCTGACATCATTCTGATGTTCCTCCGTCTGTACATAAGGAACCTCTTCCCCCTTTTAAGATTTAAGAGTTTCACTATTACATGCCTGAGCTTCAGTCTGCTCTCCTTGATTTTGAAGGATTGTTCTCTCTGCCTCTAGGACACAAATGCTTGTTTCATTCCCCAGATTAGGAAAATTCTCAGCTAGGTTTTGCTCAAATATATCTTCTAGTCCTCTTTCTCCACCCCCTCAGGGATCCCAATAATTCTAACACTGGAATGTTTCATGGCACCATTTATTTCTCTAACTCTGTTTTCATGGGTTCTAAGCTGCTTGTTCCAGGCCTCCTCCTGATCCTTCTTTTCTATCAGTTTGTATTCTTGATCACTAATTCATTCTGCTGCATCATTTACCCTAGCTGTTAGAGTATCTAGATTAGATTGGATCTCATTGATAGCATTATTAAGTTCTGCCAGATCAGCTCTCACTTCTGCCATTAGAGAATCTACATTGCCATTAATGGTTTTCTCTAATCTAGCTATTGTCTGCATAACTGTTACCCTGAAGTCTATTTCTGACATCTTGCTTATATCCATATCCATTAGTTCTGTGGCAGAGGTTACAGTCTCAAAATTTTCCTTGTTGGGGGGTTCCTCCTCCTAGTCATTCTGGTAAGGGTTGGTTGAAGGAATCTACAGAGTCCAAACTACAGACCACAACCTAAGTTAGATGCACTTGTTTTATAGGGACCTTAGGGTTGTTGGTTCTTGCTCTTCCAGCCTGTCTTCTGGGGTGGAGAGGGGGGCTACAACATTGTTACTCAGGCAACCCTATTTGGGCAGAGTTGCCCTGCCCCTGTGTAGGGAATGAGCTCAGTGAAAACCGGTTTGGGGAGGGGCTTTTGTTCTCTGGTGGCTTTCCCTGGTGGCTTTCTGTGTCTTTTCTGAGAGTCAGAGCAGAAGTGACCATATCCAATCCTCTGTCTCAGAACAGACTGTTATATCAACAGAGAGATGACTGTCTGTTCTCCAGAAACCCCTCAAGGCCACACTGACTCCATTTTTGCCTGTGCTGCTAAAAACCGCAACATCCTGTGTTGAGCTCCCCCAGACCTGTTGAGCAGCACTCCCAGCCCTCGCTTCCAGGTCCAGGCATGTCTCTGCCCTTTGTGCTTCTAAAACTTCCAGTTGCCCCAAGTTCACATGCAAACCCCTACAACTCCAGGTTTCAGCCCTGGGGGGCTGCTCTAAAGTCCTTTCCCTGCCACTACCAGTCTGCTAGTCTATGCCCAGTCCCCAGATCAGGAGGCTTTTGCACTCCTGTGTTATTTCACATTTCCAGTGCCAGTGCTTATGGCAACTCCCTCCCCCTTCCATTTACCTTCTTTTATCTGCCTGCGGAATCACGGCTCCCCACATCATACTGTGAAACCAGCCACCAGAGATATTCCATTGATATAGATCTGGATATATCTTCTTATGTCTCAGGTTGATTTTGCGGGTATTCAGAGTGGTCTGGTAGATAGCCAGTTCAATTCAGGGGACTGTTTGAAATAGAGTCCCCTACTCCTCCACCATCTTACCCCCTCCCATTTTCATTTGTCTTAAGAAATTTTTTATTTCCAGGGCACCTGGGTGGCTCAGATAGTTAAGCATCTGCCTTCAGCTCAGGTTCTGATCCCCAGTCCTGGGATCAAGCTCCACTTCAGGCTCCTGGCTTGGCAGGGAGTCTGCTTCTTCCTCTGCCTCTCTCTCTGCTCCTGCTCTCTCCCTCTCTCTTTCTCAAATAAGTACATAAATCATTTTAAAGAAACTTTTAGTTTCCCTTTTAATTTCTTCTATGATCCATTGGTTATTCAGAAGAGGGTTATTTAATTTCCATGTATTTGTGAATTTTCCAGTTTTCCTCTTTATGTTGATTTCTAGTTTCATGCCATGTGGTCAGAGAAGATATCTAGTATAATTTCAGTCTTCTCAACTTTGCTAAACACAGTCTATCCTAGAAATTCTCCTTCTGCACTTGAAAAGAATGTGTGTTCTTCTGTGGTTGGATAGAATGTTCTGTACATGTCTATTAGGTCCATTTGGTCTATAGTGATGTTCAAATTCACTGTTTCCTTTTTTATTCTCTATCTGGATAATCTATCCATTGTTGAGAGTGAGGTATTAAAGTCCCAAACTATTACTGTAATACTGTTTATTTCTCCCTTTAGTTCTGTTAGTTTTTCCTTTATATATTTAGTTGTTCCAAGTTGAATGCATAAATATTTATAATTTTTATATGTTCTTGATGTATTGACTCCTTTATCATTATATTATTACCTTCTTTTTCTCTTCTTACCATTTTTGCTTTAAAGTCTATTTCGTCTATATGTCTTTAACATCAAAGTGAATCTCTTGTAGAAAACATATTTCTGGATTTTGTTTCTGATCCATTCAGCCATTCTAGATCTTTTAATCAGAGAATTTAATCTGTTGACATTTAAAGTAATTATTGATAGGTAAAGACTTATTGCAATTTTGCTAATTGTTTTATAGGTTTTTTTGTACCTTTATTGTTCCTTGTTTTTTATTCTGCTCTTCTGTGTGTGTTTTGATGTCTTTTGGTATGAGTATGCTTTGACTTCTTTATCACATTCTTTTGTGCAATTCCTACCAGATTTTTCCCTTGTGGGTACCATGAGTATTTCATAAAATATCTTTAATTTATAGTACACTATTTTAAACTGATAACTTCAGTACAACTTGTAAGCTTTACACTTTTAATTCTGGGGTGGAGGTTTTAGTGTCTGGAATAAATCTGTCTTTGGTGAAGAGGGCTAAGTCATCTCCAACAGTGAGATCTTGGGCTAGGATGAAGTCTTCTGAAGTGATGTCATCTCCAACAGCAGGCCTCTGGGCCACAGGGATGTCAATTGAGATGTAGGACTGGTGTATCCTTTCCATGTGGATATCTACTTGAGTTGATGTGGGTCTTGTTTTTGTGGCTCTTTGTGGTATTATAACCAGGCTGACCCACTTACATAATTTGAATGCCATGTTGGGCTTAGGAACTTAACTTGTAAATACCTTATATGTCAAGGGGCTCACAAGTGAAAAGCTAGCAAAGGTGATATTGACACCCATTGCAGAGCCCAACTGGCTTGACTCAAGCCCCAATTAAGGGTGACTAAATCTTAGTTTCCAACAATCCAAGGTTTTCCCCAGATTGGTGATGAGAGGGGTTCTGTAGCAAATAGGTCTTAAATCATACAGTCAACTATCAAAATTCTAATGGCATTTTTCACAGACAGAACAAATAATCCTAAAATTTTTGTGGAACCATAAGGGACCCCAAATAGCCAAAGCAATATTAAGAAAGAAGAACAAATCATATTTCCTGATTTCAAACTATATCACAAAGCTGTAGTAATAAAAAATAGCATGGTATTGGCATAAAAATAAATATATAAGTCAATAGAACAAAATAGCAAAATAGATAGCCTAGAAATAAACACACATATACTTGGCCAATTAATTTACAAGAAAGGAGGCAAGAATATACAATGGAGAAAGGACAGTCTTGTTAATAATTGATGTTGGAAAAGTTGATAGCCACATGCAAGAGAATGAAACTGGACCACTATCTGACACTATACACAAAAATTAACTCAAATTGGATAAAGACTTAAACATAAGACCTGAAACCATAAAATTCCTACAAGAAATTATAAGCAATAAGCTCCTTGAGATTGGCTGTGGTAATGATTTTTTGGATTTGACATCAAAATCAGAGGCAATAAAAACAAAAATAAGCAGATGGGACTATATCAAACTAAAATGCTTCTGCACAGAAAAAAAAGAAAAAAGAAAATAAAAGAAAGAGGAAAAAGAAAAGATAAGGCAACCTACCAAATGAAAATATTTGCAACTCATAATCTGACAAAGGATTAACATCCAAAATATATAAAGAACTCATACAACTCAATAACAATCTAATTAGAAAATTGACAGAGGATCTGAATAGACATTTTTCCAAAGAAGACACAGAGATGTCTGACAGATACATGAAAAGGTACTCAAAATCACTAATTACCAGGTAAATGTAAATCAAAACTACAATGATATATCACCTCACACCTGTTAGAATTGTAATTATCAAAAAAGACAAGAAATAATAAATGTTAGTAAGGGTGTGAAGAATTACTTGTACACTATTGGTGGAAATGTAAATTGCTGTAGCCATCATGGAAAACCTTATGAAATTCCTCAGAAAATTAAAAATAAAACTACCATATGATCCAGCAATTCCAACTTTGGGTTATTACTTGAAGTAAACAAAATACCTAACTTGGAAAGATATGTGCACTCCCATGTGTGTTTCAACATTATTTACAATAACCAAAACATGAAAGCAACTTGTGTCTATCAATGAATGAATGGGTAAAGAAGTTCTGGCACATATAGACAATGGAATATTATTCACCATGAAAAAGAAGAAAATCTTGACATTTGAGACAACATGGATGGACCTTGAGGGCATTATGCTAAATGTAATAAATCAGAGAAAGACAAATGCCACATGATTTCATTTATATGTGGAATCTAATATGGGTGGGATGGGAAGTGGGCAAAATGGGTAAAGGTGGTTAAAAGTTATAAACTTCCATTTGTAAAGTAAGTAAGTCCTGGGTACCTAAGGTACGGCCTGGTTACTAGTTAATAATACTGTACTGTATATTTGAAAGTTATTGAAAGTAAAACTTAAAATTTCTCATCAGAAGAAAAAATTCTAGATAATTAGACATTGTGGTGACCATTTTTCAATATATACAAATATTGAATCATTATGTTGTACAAGTAAAACTAAAACCTTTATAAGACTATATGTCCATTATATCTCAAAAAATATATATGGCTCAGTTTGGGTGTGTGTTGTTAATAGGGTGCAAGATTGTTTGAAAATTAAAATACTGTAGCTAAATTCCTGTACAAGTTCTAGCAGTTTTGGCATGGAGTCTTTTGGGTTTTCCACATAGAGTATCATATCATCTGCAAAGAGTGATAGTTTGACTTCTTCTTTGCCGATTTGGATGCCTTTAATTTCTTTTTGTTGTCTGATTGCTGAGGCTAGGACTTCTAGTACTATGTTGAATAGCAGTGGTGATAATGGACATC
>PISX010025672.1:0-25784 GCA_004024625.1 Mellivora capensis | reverse complement strand
GTCATTGAAATTAGAGAAGAATGGGGCAGGCCTGTGACACTTCGTTTTCAGTGGCTAGAGAAGGCTCTGCGTTCAAGCACCAGCTCCAGGAGTTACAATCCACAACAGCCCTTTAGAATCGCAGCTTACAATTTCCTTGCAAATGACTGTGGGAGCATGGCTAAATAATTATACATAGCAACTACTGTGTAAACCAGTTTAATTAACATTTTCCAGGCATGTCACATTTATACAATCACTAAATAATTTTCTAAAATTATGCTGCATTAGAAATTGCTACACATCAACTTGGATTATTTTTACTCATGGCTCTAATCATGCCTGAAATACGTTCTTTATTTTTTTCTTTTCGTATCACTTTATTTATTTATTTTATTAGTATTCGGTACTTCCTTGGGAGACAATTCATATTTACAGGCTAGCCAGATGCTCTGTTCAATGTGTAAGTGTTATGTTTAATTGCCACTGACTTCATCAAAGCTGGCATTTCTTTTAAAGCAGTTAATAACATTATTAAATTTTCTTTTCATTCACTTTGTATTAAAGAAATCTTGGAACACATTCACTCCCATATCCCAACTTAGAATACACTGTAAAAATAAAAGAAAGTTTTTTAACGTTCAACCTTTGTGAGATTTAAGAAATGAGGAGATTGTAAACATGGACTTTCCTGGTGGTTAGGCTTGTGGGCAGCACATGTTTCAAGAAGATATGGTCCAGTTTACTGTCTATTTGAGAAGATATAAAAAATTGGGCACAAACAATTCCTATATTATCAGTCAAGTACTCAAATTACTTTTTGGTCTCCTTTAAGCCCATTGTTATTATTATTGCTACCGCTGCAATTATTATTATAAATGCATTCTTTTTTTTTTAAGATTTTATTTATTTATTTGCCAGAAAGAGAGATCACAGGTAGGCAGAGAGGCACGCAGAGAGAGGGAGAAGCAGGCTCCCCGCTGAGCAGAGCCCGATGCCGGGGCTCAATCCTAGGATCCTGAGATCATGACCTGAGCTGAAGGCAGAGGCTTAACCCACTGAGCCAACCAAGCGCCCTATAAACACATTCTTTTTTTTTCTTTCTTTTTTTTCCCCCTAAAGTACTAATCCCAAGCAAGCAAGACTAATAAATCAAGAAATGTTCTTAGGCATGAAACTGAAATGAAATTGGGAATACAAATGGAAGGAATGGTACAATCAAATGTGTAAGCCCTGAGGTAATAGTTTGGGCTCCAAACGAATTGAGATGAGTGGTTAAATAAGCAGAAGGATTAGCAGTTAGGTCACCAAATTAGTCTTCTGAATTTTCTTGCTCTATCAAGAATTCAATTTGTTTCCTGCTATCATTTACCATGCTGTATTAACCATAGTACTTTATCAGTATTTCCAAATTATAAGCCTCTTACCCATAGCTATATCTCTACGAAGGATTTATTTAGCGGCTCTGACAATGAAAGTGCAGTTGATAATATCTGTTGGATTTTACGTGCGACAAAAAGTGCTTTTGCAAAATTCTCACTTTCATGCATTAGAAAAAAGAATAAACACGCTTTATATCTTTGCCTTCACTCTTTAAAGCACTATAAAGATTTTTGGAGAAAACAAATGTGGGGAATTCCAAAAAACAGAAGAATACTACCTTTTTTTCTTTTTCTTTTTTTTTTTTTTTTTACTTCAGTAGAATATTTGTCTTGAAAAGTAGATTTTTTGAGGCAGGAGAACTATCTTTTAGTTGACAGCTTTGTGGGTAAAGAAGTATCAGGCTGCATTTATACAGTGCCAAACCATTATTCTGGCTGAATCTGGTTTCCAGTAACTCTACCCAAATCATTGCCTGTTTAGAAATTAGAAAGCATGGTCCTTTTGGTCCCAGTCCATACAGAATACGTGTCTATCTCTCGTACACATTTGTAACAGAACATCTAAGTCTGAAGTAAATCTTTACTTTTTCTAGGAACATGGATGTGAGGAAAAAAATCCAAACGGGATGCTTTATTAACAAGATAAATTATTTTTGATCTGATATAAATGAGGTGCCAGTTGATGTGGAAATACATTCAGTTATCCTGTCTGGATTCTGTCAAGTGCCCTGTCGTCTGCCAAAGTATCCTCAGGCTGATGCTGTTTCCAGTCCTCACGGCACATGGGTCAGTGCAACATTATCCAGCCGGCCCGAAACATACAAGCAACGGCCAGGTAGCAGCTTCCCTACCCAGCTTTAGCCCTTTATACCACATCTAGAGAAATGGTTTCCAGCACTTGAACATTCAAACTAAACTGTTATTTTAAAGCAGTGTATAAACTGGCAAAAACCATTCTTACTCATGAAGACAGTTTAGGTCCAATGAGAATATGGTTTGTTCATCCACGTACTGACACTTCTGGGTCAAGAATTCTCGCCCATTGAAGTCTGCTACAAATGGAGAGTAATATCTAAATATTAAATATCTAATGGTAAAGGATGCACATTTTGAGTATTTTAATGCCCAAATCACTTTCCTCTTAATATGTTTCTACTACCTATAAAAAGAGAGTTTTTGTTGTTTTTTTTGTTTTGGTTTTTGGTTTTTTCAAAATAAACATGTCACTCTGAAATTGTGGGGGTTCTAGGGAAAAGTAACATGTAAGTGGTCTTATGAAAATCTAGCTCACTGGGCTCTGTTCTGTACCCAAGTAGTTGCTCATGCCGATTCCATTGTTTGACACACCTTTCCCACCTTCTTGCACCTGGCTGACATTTTCTCCATTTCTCAAGATTCAGCGGCAGGGTCCACATCATGATACTCATGATACTTACATTATATTGAAATTATTGGTTATGTGCCTGGGTCAAGATCTGCAGGATCCCATGGTCTGGAATGGTGTCTTAAAGTTCCATCCTTTCCCCCTAGCATAATGCCTACCTGACTCATGATGGGCAATTAAAAATGTATCTTGAAAAAGAGATAAAACAATTTAACCCAAAAGGAAGGATGTATTTCACTGAAAGGGCAGCCGCTTCAGACAAAGCTGTTTATTTCTAAAGGTGAAATGATTTTAAGTTATGTCTATGAAAAATGGAGTAATAAGGTAATTAGCATGTAAAACAAATGGCCAAAGACCTACACTAAGACAAAGTGTTTTTTTGACCTGCCTTGCTTCAGTGGACCTAATATGCCAGTTATAACTGAAAACTGGCATATTTTCTTTCTTTGAAAGTGTACACAATTTAAAGATATTCAAATTTCCCAATGCAAAAAGCAATTCTTTGTAAAGTTGCCCATGAGTTTCCTTTCCATCACTGAATGTAATTAGATGTTTAGCAATTCTTAGAATCAAGTGGATTTGTGTCAAGACAGTGTTACGTTGAATTTCTTAAATATTAAAAAATATACAAATTAATGTCCAACCATGCATGTGCTGAAAGAATATTTTCTAAGGAATAAAAGTTACTGTCATGTTTCACTTTTTTTTTTTAAGATTTTACTTATTTATTCGACAGAGAGATCACAAGCAGGCAGAGAGGCAGGCAGAGAGAGAGAGAGGAGGAAGCAGGCACCCCGCTGAGCAGAGAGCCTGATGCGGGGCTCGATCCCAGGACGCTGAGATCATGACCTGAGCAGAAGGCAGAGGCTTAACCCACTGAGCCACCCAGGCGCCCCGTCATGTTTCACTTTAAGACACTTGTCTAATAAACAAATGATCTCCAAACCAAATGACCACGGGCTCCTTTGTGAAACAATAAGCTTTCCTTGTGACTTTAATCTAAGTTTCTCTTTTTTTTTTTGCAGGATTCTCTTTTTCTTCCATCTCTGGGTCTGCTCCCCGTTTTTCTCCCTTGTGACTGATAGCCAACCTTCTTGCCCTTAGTAGAGCTTGGGGGCAGTGTGGAGTCTGAAGCAAAGGTCAAGCCATACAGGTTCATTGAGACACGCATGTGCTTCATGATATTCCAGGTGAATCTGCATAAGCTTTTTTTTTTTTTTTTTTTTTTAGTCTTTTGACTGGCAACATCATGAGCAGGAAAAACTCCATACTCTTTACAACGAATCACCCAACCATCCTGTTTATCATACAGGGCCATATCACAGGCTAGCATTATGGACGGGGTGAGGGTTGGGAGTCAGTTGAAAGTTGAATAAATAAATAAATAAATAGATTTTCAGATGGTAGCAACCCCCAGCTCAAGGGTGAAGGTGAACTTCCCAGGCTGGAAGGCATTTATAACTCTTACTGTGGCTCAGGCCCACATATAGGCCCACCACCAGCCCAGTGCTTTCCTGACCTCATAAAGAAATAGATGTCACACACAATAAGGAGCTCATCCAGTTTTGGAGAGTGGCAGGAAGTGTTTGACAAATGTTGTTAATGCACGTGAACTATCCCTCCCCCCAATTTGTAGTGACTTTATAAAACACATATAATTTGTACCTCCATTTAAAGACACTCATTCTTGTTTGAAGAAAAAAAACCCTCAAAGATGACTTCCCGAGGAAAAACAACAACAATAAAAAGTCTCCAAATGCTTTTCAGAGTTAGTCATTCAAAAACTTAGTCTAAATATTCACCCAATGATTTTTAGCCAAAAAATAAAAAATAAATAGTCTGGGTCTATAGAAAACAAGCTCCAGAAATATCCATCCTATTCTTTATTTAACTATAAAATGTATTTTTGTCTCTTGGCAAAATGGTATTTTGTCTCTTGACAAAAAAGCTATTCTGACAGGATACAAATTTCATAGATTTAGTTTGTTCTAATTTTATGTTGTTGGAGGGCCTTTTTTTTTTTAAGTTCTCTAATTCAGAGAGGAAGTTTTCAAAACTCCATCTTTAAAAAGAACTCAAATGACTTAAGAGAAATCTAGTATGGGAAAAAAAACAAAACCAAAATAACAACAAAAACTTTTGTCTAGAAATGTAAATGGATCAACAGGCACTTTCCCCTATCTTCCCTGGAGCCTTCCTCTCAGGCCATTCCTCTGACAGAAAGGGGCCTGGACCTCGCCCTAGCCTGTCCTTCCTGAAGCAACCGGCCTCTGTCATGGAAAAGGAACAGCCATGACCAAATACAGCCATGGAAGCAGTTTGTGGCCGCGTTCGTAGTTACATAATGTCATGATGACGGGACCCTGAGGGCCTATATCTAGCTCTCAGTACCTCTCCTTGCTACTGAGGACATTGCAGGGGCCTAGATCCTCATTTCTTAAAGTCTATTTTTTTCTTCCTAAAACTCAAACTCTAAAGACTTCTCAGTACAGTAAGTTTATGGTTGTCCCTAGCAACTGAGTAGTAAATTTAGCCTCCTAATTAATTTTCTGTGTTTCGCCTTAATAATAGCAGTTAACGGGGCGCCGGGGTGGCTCAGTGGGTTAAAGCCTCTGCGTGCGGCTCAGGTCATGATCCCAGGGTCCTGGGATCGAGCCCCACATCAGGCTCTCTGCTCCTCGGAGAGCCTGCTTCCTCCTCTCTCTCCCTGCCTGCCTCTCTTGCCTACCTGTGATCTCTGTCAAATAAATGAATAAAATCTTTTAAAAAAAAATAATAGCAGTTAACACTGACTGAAGGTTTATTTGTGCCGGGAGTAGTTCTAAGTTCTTTGAGTCTATTAGTTTATTTAGCTCTCATTTAAATAATTAATTCCATGAGTCAGAGGCTCTCGATTATCTCCTTCTAACAGATGTGGAAACCCGGGTAAAATGTTCTTTGCCTCTCCAAGTCATGCTTGGAACCCCTCTGCTGTGTTGCCTTATACTTTAGAATTTTAAACCTGAAATTATTCCGTTCATAAAAAGGAAGGTCATACGAAATGGTTTTAACAGCTTACTTCTATTTTAAGTAAAACTTTTTATGACAGTCTCCACATGCCAAGCCTGTCATAAATGCTCTACACAGATAGGAATTCATTGAATCTTTGGTCAGGTCCTGAGTGTGGTAGGGAGCATTAGTATTCCCATTGTATGGAAAAGGAAATTGAGACACAGAGAGGCTAAGTAGCTTGCCCATCATCCCAGAGCTAGTTAGTACAGGGTAGGAATATGGGGCAGTGGGGGGGAAGGGGGATACATATGCCAACTGTTGCAATTATTTTAGCTTTCTAGTCCTGCCACTGCTATTTGTCTTTGAACAAATTGCCCCATCTTTCTGATTCTTAGCAATCTCGTTTATAATTAAAGAGGGGAGGGATTCCGTGATCTCTAAGATCCCTTCAAATAATCCTGTTGATTTGGGTACAACAAACCCTGTCAAGTTACATGGAGAAAAACCTTGTTTATGCCAGCCAGAAGACTTAGACACAGATTCCAGCTTTTAATCTAGTTATGCACCCTAACACTTCTCTGCAAGTCTCTGAGAACAGTTTTTGGGAAAGGATCTAGCAGGAAGCTAAGAAGGTAGGAAAGATTCTGATGGTCTCCAGAAATGCCAATTTCGGTTCTGCATCTACCAACAGGTCTAGCTAATCCTCAAAACCCTGTATAAATCGTGGCCCGCTATGCAAGATAATGGAGAAGAGAAACTAGGGAAATCAGAAATTTGGGGGAAGTATGATAAAACAACAAAGACCAATGAAATTTAACACTACCTGGAGGTATCATTACACTTGCTTGTCCC
The DNA here is from genome assembly GCA_004024625.1 of Mellivora capensis. Taxonomy (NCBI): domain Eukaryota; kingdom Metazoa; phylum Chordata; class Mammalia; order Carnivora; family Mustelidae; genus Mellivora; species Mellivora capensis. The sequence continues at coordinate 19,196 of PISX010025672.1, read as the reverse complement.
TCTTACTAGCGGAAACTCACTTTTGCTCTATAGAAGAGCGAAATAAATTAATCCACAGCTTTCAAGTGAGTTAATAGCTTAATGCAGATTCAATGTGGAAATAAATTAGGTCCTTTTAAACTGATTACAGTATGTCACACTAAATGGTAGATTACAAAATATACTCACTTTGCAGTTGTATGTACAAATATGATTATATCCAGGACAAAACAAATACCCCGAAATGAAGTAAAGCTTCTAGAGCTGAAGGCAATCAGGGAGATTATATTATCCACCAGAGGCCCGGAGGGATTATGTGATTTGCCTAAGGTCATGTAGATAGTAAGTGGATACTCCAGGTTTTAGCCAGGCTTTCTTGAGCTCAAGTTGAAGGAAGGGTTATTCTGCAGCATGCATGCAGGCAACTTATTATAATGATAATAATAATTACAATAACCATTTACTGAGTTCACTGAGCCAGGTACTCTGCTCCCCTTTGTACACAGAATCCCTTGCCCACCCACTCATATCTCTATGAGGTCTGTCTAGTTGTCCCCATTTTATAGATCAAATGACTGAGACAGCATTTGTGACTGTTCTAAGTGACACAGCTAGCAAATACTGAGAGCTGGGGCGGGGGGGTCTAGCTTCACTCCTGAATCTGCACTCTTCCCACTGGACCCACTGCTTCATCCATGGGGACTAACATGACCACATCTTTGGCTGGTTTCCCTTTAAAATCAGTATTTGAGCGTCCTACAATGATAGCCTCATGCCCAAATGGTCAAAAGAAAGTAATAGCACCCTCGGAGATTCTTAGCCCTCACATTCAAAAGAAGAGGGCATGAGAAAGGTACATTGTTTACTGTTCTTGAAGAGTAACTAATTGACTTTCAATAAAACCAAGCGTGACCAATCTACCAAATTATTAAAACATTACCTTTTTAGCCTATGTAGGCCATGGATTCAAGATCATGAACTTAAAATCAAAACCAAATAAGTCAAACCCAAGAGGATGAAAAGGGACCATTAAGCCTGGTGCTCTGTAAATTAATACTTTGAGGTAAGCTTAGAAGTATTATAGAAAATTACTATTTATTTAATGTTCCATTCTATTTGAAAGAGAAACTCCCAAATGTTCAATACTACCCTATGTTTAAAAGTTAAAAATATACTGTAAATGGATAGAGTCATGATAGCACTGAGCACGTTGGGGGAGGATAGCTACAATCATAGTACAGTGTCATAGCATAATATTTTAGATTTACCAGCTGAACTGTTAAAAGTTTAATGTGTATTAGAAGCATTAGTTCCAAGGCAAAATGAAGCGATATTATGTTTAACTGTTTGTTTGGAAACTTCTTTTATTAAAAAAAGGTTTTTAATAATGCTATTTGCAACACAGGTATGATAATACTCAATATTGTGTACTTGATATAGTGAATTTAGGAATGTAACAATCCATCTAGATGATGCCCATCCCCTCCTCCATTAGATACCCTAGTAGCAAAATTTAAATACCCTTTTAAAAAATAAAGAGGCCTTTGAGCTGTTGGAGCAGAATAGGGCGGGGCAAGGAAAAGTGCTCTTTCCTGACAGGCTCTTGCTTCTGGCTTTGACTTCATTTAGTAAGGTCAGTTCTCAAAGGACTTCGACAAACCCTTCCATGCTCCACAAAAGCACGAGAGAAGGAACGCTTGTCATTCACAAGCAGCTATGGACAGAACCAGAGGCACAGGACAGGGTTAGGGAAATGAGGGAGAGGAAAAAGGAGTAAAGTGCACAGTTACTGTCAAAAAAATATATTATTTTGATCCTAAGAAAATTAAGAGAATTTTATCTAATGAACTAGATTGCTGACCTTTTAATACATTTGGTTTTCATGGAACATACAATCACCATCGGACATAAAAGACTAGTTTGCTTTTTAAAAAAAAAAATTGCTTGGAGTGATCTACAGGAATCTTGTGAACACATTTCAGGGATAACATTCTGCAGCTCTTTGGGTATTGGATGATTTCCTCGTTTAAGTCCACAAGGAAACAGGGAAATGTTAAAATTCACAGATTCAAGTGGGCATTTCCCCAATTCTCTGATTCCTTTGCCCCCCACTGCCCCCCTCCTCTCGCTCCTTCTTTTCCTAAATGCCAGTACTTTCCAGTTCTCCATCCTCTACCCCCATGGCATGAGACCGGGAAATCATGAAGAGTTTCTCCTTGTTTGTAAACTGCCTCTGCACCGGCTGAGGTGACTGGGCCGCGGGTGGCCCTTGGCTGGGATCCTCGGGGGGCCTCTGCTGCGCCCCCGGGGCCGTGGGGGCCTCACAGTCTGGACTTTTACTGGCTACTGCTTCCACAACCGACTCCAAAGAGGTGCCAGCCTCCCGTAGAGGGCTGTAGCCCTTATTGCAGCAGGATGGGTCATCCGACTGGGAGCTCGGCGAGTCCGGCCTGGCAGGGGGCGAGTCCTCCAGTCGCAGGGACCGGGAGGGGGAGGCAGCTTTGGCCAGAAGGCTCGAGTCCAGCTCCGCGCTGCCCGGGGAGGGCGGGGGCTCTGGGGACGGTGGCGCCCGGTAGTCCGGGAGCCCGCTGGTGCTGCGGCGCCGCAGGGCCGCGTACCTGCCGGTCCTGGGCAGGCGGCCACCCTGACCCCTGGCGGTGCGCGCCGCCGCCGCCGCGCCCTCCGGCTCCTCCAGCTCTCTGCGCGCCCAGCGCGAGCCGCCGGGGGCACCACCGAGGTCGGTCAAGCTCAGGTCGAGCTCGCCCCGCGGGATCTCCCGGGAGCCACGCTCCCCAGGCGGCCTCTGCCAGCTGCAGCTCGCGCCCTCCGCGTCCCCGTCCCCGTCCCCGTCCCCGTCGCGGTCCCCTTGCAAGGGTAGTAGCGCGAAGGCGCTCAGCGAGGAGCCCACGAGGGAGCTGGCGGTGCTCTGGCGCCCCCAGCTCTCGGGTGGGCTGCAGGGCGCCGGGCTGCTGTTGCTGCTGGCACCCGCGGTGGCGGCGGCGGCAGCGGCCACAGCGGCGGCCGCAGCGGCGGCGGCCCGGCGACGGCTGGCCACGCCGGAGCGCTCGCGGTAGATGCTGTACACGGCCTCCGCCAGGCTCGGGGGCTCCCGCGGGCAGCGCGGGGACGAGGCCAGGTCCGGCGGGGACGCGGCGCCCTTGGCCCCGCCGCCGCCCCCTCCCAGCGCGGAGGGGTGGGGCCACGAGCCGCTGGCCAGCATCGCCGCCGCCCCGAGGGCGTCCCCCGCGCTGCCGCCGCAGCTCCCGGGCTTCAGCTCCAGGCCCCGCGACTGCACGTAGCTGAGGAAGCCGTTGAGCGGCGGGGCCCCGGGGGGCGCCGAAGCGGGGGCGGAGGACGAGGAGGCGGCGGCGGCGGCGGCAGCCGCGGCGGCGGCCGCCAGGTCTTTGGCGCGGAGACTGTGCACGTCGATGACGGTGGAGTAGAGGTCCCGCAGGTTGATGATCTTGGTCTTCTTGTCCCGGTTCTCGTGGAGCACCGCGTTGGCGCAGATGAAGAGGAAGATGCCGATGCCCATGATGAGGGGCCCGAAGACCTTGAGTTTGTCAGAGTGCAGGTACCCGGAGAAGATGCGGAAGAAGAAACCCACAGACGCGGAAGAGGACGAAGGGCCGGCGGACCGCGCGGGAGGCGTGCCCCGGGGCGCGCCCACCAAACTCGAGTTGACACCCCCCGGAATCCCCAGGTGGCTCTTGGACCGGTTTTTGCTGCCACTGCCGCTGCTATTGGCCGTGGTCGGGGCGCGGTGGCCGCTGCCTGCGGGCGGCAGCTGCTTACCCCCTTCCCTGTTGGTCCCGTTGGCCTTGGGCCAGTAGCCCACCACCGCCATGGCTATGCCCACCAGCAGCACCAGGATCCCGCAGAGGGCAATGAGCCCCGAGATGGAGCACAGCTTTAGCTTGCCTTTCACCACCACCACATCGTTCTTGCGCCTTTTCTTGGCTTTCCGCTTGCGCTTGGGGACCTGGGTTGGGGGGCGGAGGGGATCCTGCTTTCTGGCGGAAATCCTCAGGAGGCCACCGGTGGCTATCATGGTGAGCCAGAGCCCTGCGGGGCTAGTCTCTGTGGCCGAGGCTTGTGTAGTGGGGGCGCCAGCTGTCCACTAGCTGCTCCGCCACCTCCTCCTGCTGCAAAGCAGAGGAAGACAGTCAGAGGGTATAGGCTTGGCGGCAGCAACATCCCACGCTCTGCAAACGTCCTGCTCCTAGGTCCCACCACATGTGTGCCACCCCAGGGCTACCCACTAAGTGAGGTACCGGATGCAGGGACCAGGGGGGTAGGGTGGATGGATCAGGGCCCAGAAATGCTGTTGCAGTCTTTGATAGGAGGTCATAAAAAAATTTGAGAGAACTCCTTCTCCCCCCCACCACCTTCCCACACACATTCTGTAGGTGATATTCCAGCATTGCTGATTTCAAACCCTCCCAGCTGGCAGCCGAAGGAGTGCTGACCATTAGTAGAAACCAAAGGTGGGGACTCAAAGTGGTGGTTGAGGACTTTCCTGGCAAAAGCATTTTTCCCTTTGTCCTATTCCTATGGGAATCAGAAGATTGCCCAAGGGAGCTGTACAGGAGGTTCAAGTCTCTAAGCAGAGGAATTTGTCAATGTTTAGCCCAAAGTCACTAAAACAGTCACAAAAGTTACTGTTTTATATGACAAAAGCAATTTTCATCACTGGATGAAAATTAAAGGTCACGTACTGGCAGGCAGACGGCTTATTTACTGCAGATAATTAATAGAGAGTTCATTTCAGGGAGAACACCAGAACTACATCAGTCTTCTGGCAATAAATCCCTTCACAAAGTTGTCTCCTACCTATTCCTGTTCTTACAGCTAAGGGCAAGCAGCATTTTCCCTCATCTCTTTTTTGCAACATCTGGACAGCTTCTTGGGGTGGAATATTTAGTTTTAGGTAACTGGTTATGTAACTGAGCTCTTCCTTCTGGCCTCCTCTCCTCCCTCAGAGGAACTCCCTTAAAGGTATCATGTGCTAAATCTCATCAGGGACTTAGAGAAGTCCCCTAGAATCTCTAAGAGAAAGATCTCCCCCCCACCTCTTCTGTGGGAAAATTACAATCTTAAAAGAAAAGGAAAAGGGGGGGAAAAAAAGCCACTCCATCATAATAGCTTTCTGACCCCTTATTAATGTGCCAACAGCAGTCTTCAGAATCCTAATATTCAAATGAGAAGGCAATTAACTAGGTATAGCAGTCTACATAATAATGATGATTTGTAGAATGACATCTCCCCCAAGTGAGAGCTTGTTTTCTTCATCTTTCTCTCATGAGGTCATTTTTAGGAAGGGAGGGTGGCAACAATCAATGCACTATCCTATAGGAAGTTTAGTCGTTTATAATAAAGCTCTGTAGGTAAATGCACAGATGTGTCTTTGTGAATATCTGTGAGCTTCTAAAAATTTCAATCCTGCTGGATCCCCAGAGTAAAACATTTTCTGTTCCATTGGTTGTGTTCCCTCCTATAATAGAGATGCTAAAATTAAGGGCATTGTATGAATTTGAAAGGCTCAGATATCACTCACAAGCCTTTTGGTATTTTATCCTTTATGAAATAATTCATGTTTTAGAATAAATTACCCTTTGAAAATGTGGGATTACTTAGGAAGAATTTTGCTTTTAATTGGTGCCTGGGTAAAGAGCTTTGGCCCTTGATCCCCTCCACTATATCAATATAGGCAGAATCTTTTCTCCACTGGTGTCAAAGCAGACGGTAATCAGCTCTTTACAATGTTTGCGATTCAATATCTCCTTGGAACTTAGTTGGTTTTCAGTAAAGAGAAATACGAGGTAGGTTAGAGAGGGGTTAGTAGAGAGAATGCATCTATAAGCCTTTAAAATTTTGTTTCAAGAAGAGGCTGCACCAGTAAGTACAAACAGATTGTAAAAAAAAAAAAAAAAAAAAAAGTAGCTACTGTTCATCTGTCATCCCCCAAAATAAGCACATTTATTGTGTAGTTGTAACACAGAGACTGCTGTTTTACGTGATCCCTAGACTGTGGTATCTTTAATGCAATAATCTGGAGATCTGCAGTCATTTTAAGGATTCAGGAGCCAGACATTTTAGAAAGAAACCTAGACTCAGTTGGCAGGGTAGCTCTCCCAGAAGAAAGAAGGGCTAACATTTTCTTGGGCACAGATAAGGTGCACCAGGGTGTTGAGTGTCTTGGGAAAGAAGGCACCCACATGTGTGTGTCCTCAGTAAGACAGCCTTGGTGCTGGGAGACAGCACGTAAGGAAAGCTGGAATGGATTTCAACAATCGTTTACAGATCTTAAAATTAGTTTAATAGCTAGTAATTAACTCCCTAGTTTATTGTTCCTTCAGCTCCCTCTAAGGCTGAACTCCTCTATAATGTATTGTCACCTGACCTGAAATACTGACAAAAGTCAGATGGCAAGGAAGACCCACCTTTGAGGCTTTTCTTTATACATAATGAAGGGAAACAAACTTAGCAGTCGAGGTTGGCTGCCCTCGCAATTTACTGCCTGGTGCCGGTCTTTCCGTGGTTAAGGAATGGAGGATGGGGGAAGCAAAGGAGGGATGTCTAAAAATACAACTGCTTCCAAGAGAGACAATCAAGTTCTCGGCTCATGATGGATGAAGCCCCACTGGGCGTCTGAGGCTCCCAGCCCACAGGCTGGGAGCGCCCTGCCTTGCCCGGGACTCAGTGCAGGTACTCGACCCCCCACTCCCTAAAGGGCAGGACAGCGAACCCCTTGCCCTGCTGTTTGGTCTGCTTATTTATGTTGGGAGTCACATGAGTGCAGCAGCTGGAAGTCCGCCTCTGGAAAGAACACAGGCAGGAGCGAAGTGAGGGCAATCCTGAGCTCGCTTTTCCTGGGCAGCGCATCCCATGCAGCCCGCCCAGGAAAACGACTCTGCCGGGGCAGCAGCAGCCCGGGGGACCGGGGCTCGGGGCCGAGGGGAGGGGCAGCTCGGGGGCCGAGCACTCACAGAATTGCTCAAAATGGCAGCACCATAAGCCAACAATATGCTCACTTACCCGGGAAGGCTGGGGCAGCTCCGGGCCGGGAAACGGGCGCTCGGGCGACACAAAGGAACCATGGAGAAACTTTTTCAGCCCGAGCCGACGGCGGGGCGCGGGGACAGCGCCTCGGGGCCCACCAGGAGAGCGCGGCTCAGCAGCCCAGCGGGGGCGAGCGCCCGCCCCAGGTTCGCAGCCCCCTCCGCGGCTGTGGCGGGAGCCATTTCCAAGAGTTTCCAAGAAGTGTCAGGTCCTCGGCTGCCCGCATCCTGCCTCGGAGCCGTCCTCCCCGCCGCTGCTCCTCCGGCGCCTCCCCGCGAGCCCTGCCGCGGCGCTCCCGAGCCGGCCCTAGCGCCTCTTTTGTGCGGCTGCGGCGCGCCGGGCTCCTCCGGGTGGAGTTGAGCCCGCGGCTCGGGGCGGCCGGACTCGCGGCTGTTGCTAAGAGACCGGAGCCATGACACAGGGAAATTGCGGCAGGATGGCAGTCGGTACCCTGCCCGACTCCGCTGCTCGGGGGCGCACCCGCCCCCCGCCCCGCCCCCCGCCTCCTCCCCGGCGCTGCTCCCCCCCACCCCCACGCGCCGGCCTCCCCGCGCTCCCCCCCGTTCACTTCCTCCGCAGCCCGCCGCCGGTGCCTTCGGGGGAACCGCTTCCCCGAGGACCAGGAGGCGCCGGGGGGGGGGGGGGCGGAGTGTGGCGGGGGCCGGGGGGCGGGGAGGCCGGCAGGGCGCGCGGCACCTCGGCCTCGGCCTACCCCGCCCCCGGGGCACCCCGGGACCGCCGCCCGCCTCGGCCGGGAGCTTTGTTCTTTTCCCTCCAACTACCTGTCTGAGCAGCGGGCCGGAGGGCGCCCAAAGGAAGGGCCGGCACTCCCGGAGGGTCTGCCCGTCAGCGTCCGAGGGGCGCTTTGGGGCGCGAGAGGGGGCAGCGCCCGCGTCTCCCGCCCTCCTGTGCTCCCTCTTCCCTCTCCTCTTTTGTTGCCTCCACTCTCGGACACGACGCAGCCTGGGCTGCTTCTCCCCCGCCCTCTTGGGAGTTTGCGGTGTGGACGCACAGCGAGCACAGTAAGTTGTCCCCCAGCGAACTCGGGCGGGAGGAGCAGAGCCGCCCCCGCCGCGCTGCGCGCACCGCGGGCCGCGGGGCAGCCAGCGTCTGACGCCCTCGCGCCCCAGCCCAGCCGGGCTTTGCGACCGGCCTCCCCCGGACCGGGGCGTCTCACCGGCACGCGGGGCAGCTGGCGCTCCGCGGAGATTAGGATGGGCTCCGGGGCGCTTCCTTGGGCAGCCCCTCTTGCTCCCACCCGGTGCGGTAACCAGCAAGCGTTAAAAGGAAAAGTATGATTCTCCAGGAATCCGGATTAGGATCAAAGAGGGGGAGGTGGGGGTAGGGAGGATGTCCAAACTCCCTACGTCATTTTAAAAATGCGAGAAGTAGAGAGAGAAAGATCTTGTTTCCTAGCTCATCTCCGTCCTCCCAACTGTAGAGTAAACATGACAGGGCAAAGAGAATTTCAAAGTGGAATTTCCCCACGGAGTATAGAGAAAGTAAGAGAGATTTTAATTATCTATTGAAGTGAGGCAGCCGGGACTCAGGAAGAAAGCGAGAGAAGAGCGGAGGAAACAAGTGCTGTCTGAACTTTGGGGTGCCCACAGAAATCTTGTGAAGGTGGTGTGGAGTGGGTGTTGTCTGTGCTGAGTCTTGCTGTCTAAGGGATCCACTGAACCCACAGAGGAGGGCTTTGCTGGCCACAGTTCCAGTTACAAGATTCCTCCTTAATACACACATCCTTCACTGGTCTTTAAAACACAAACATGCACTTTTCAAAAAGAACAATAAGGACACGAACATTTCCAGGTGCAGTGATGTAACTGTGGGCCATGTTGTATAAGGTGGGGATGGAGATGGTGAAGAGATGGGAAGGGATGGAGGAGAAATGTTTCCTAACAGGAAACCCTGCACCTGCCTGCTGGAAAGGTGACCTCAGTCACCCTTTTCAAGCAAATAACGAATCTGGATGATGATCGGGGTGTTCAGACCCTATCTTTTCCCACCTTTCTATTCCTGCTCAGATTATAATTGCTAGAAAACAAGCCATATAAAGGGAAAGTTTTAAATTCCACATTGGACTGTTTCCTTTTAAAGAAATCACTGCAAAGGAGAAATAACTAGGTCTAGCTGTCATCCGTAAAGGTTTTTTGGCTCCAAGCTTCCAGATTTCTCGAATCTCAATAATAATCTGGTGTTTTGTACAGAGACCAGGTCTGAGATCTCATTTCATTACACAGCTGGCTGCCAGGGACCATGGGTGGCACCTCCCCTCCTTTGTGGGCCTCTGTTTGCCGATCTGTATAAAGATAATAATATTGCAGAACTTCCTTAGGATTTTAGAGAGATTAAGTCATTAACAGTTTCTAATTTCTGCATAAATTATAGTTATCATTTGCACATTTAAAACTCGCTTGAGGGATCTGGAGAAGAAAAGAATCCTTTTCTAGACAAACAGGACTTGGACATAACTAGTTGTTTTTTTTTTTAATGTTGATGACTACAATAAGATTTATGATTTATTACTTAGAGGCTTCCTTCCAAACTGAGCTCTCTGAAACTCAACTATTTAACCTGAGCGTTACCACCTTCAATAATTTTCTCTGTTTTTAGCTCAGGGTATCAGAGGAAATCAGATCCTGTCTGTTTCCAGCAGAGTCCTTTATCCTCTCTGTAATAATACAGTTTCAACATATATTCCTAGGAGTTTCTGAGTAACATAGAGTTACTTTATTTGAATCCCCCCCCCCCAACTTACTTTCCTTCTGATTTCACTGGCCATATCAGTTGGGATGATTTCTGGGATTGTGGGATACTGAATCCCTGCTAAGGGCTAAAAGGCTAAGACTACCTAATCGTGATCGTTCATTAGTGTCTTGAGAACTCGGAGCTCAGGACATTTGGAACATGTTGTAGCAGGAGAGCAATGAAGGCCTTGGGGGAAAAAAGGAAGAGGAAAAGATGACCTTCATTTAGTTGGATTAAACTGTGACCTGACACTTTTGATTTGCTCTTTCTTAAAAACAATCCTTATGTAATTTTTTTTTCAGTTTCATAATTTATTCACAACCCATTTGGTTCCCCTGATCATTTCATCAACATGGCCTGGCTCCCCAGCCTGGGCTCCCAGCGCTGCCAAGGGGGAGCCCGGTGGCCAGAGGCCAGGGGTCCACTCAGGCTCCTCAGGTCTCCAGGAGCCTGCAGGGGGAAAGGGTTGGCTTATCTCAACAGCTCATCAATGACATCCTCTCCCTAAGCCCCACTCTCACAGACTGCTTGGGCCCCAAACAGAGGAAGTTTAGTTTAGTGGGTTCTGGAACAAGTTTGTATCCTTCACTAACTAGCTACTTCATTTAAGTAAGTGAATGACTTAATCTTGCCTGCCTCCATTTCCTCATCTGTAACTGAGAGGACGGCACTAATCCCTACCTCAGGGCATTCTTGTGAAGATAAACAAAGTTCCTGTAAACTAATGCCTAGCACGTGGCCAACACTCATGAAATTTAGCTTTCAATCTTGTTAGTCCTAAGGTCCTCTCCCAGCTTGTTTTCCTCACTCTCCCATTCTGTTCCTATTCATCAGGATCCACTTGGGACCATGCCCGCACTTAATCTGTCTGGAACGGGTCACAGAATCAGCTGCCGTGATTGAACTGTGCTGCCTGTCCCTGGGGCGGAGGCCCAGTGCCTCTCACCAAAGCCCACTGCCCAGGAGGATGAGAACACTCTCTCCATTGCTGCTCTCCTGACTGTGTGGCTGGCCAGGGCCCTTTCATTTCACTCTGCCGGAGAACCCAGCTATCAAACTCGTGTCACTCTGCAGTCAAATTCGAAGTCTGTGAAAACACAACCAAGAGAACATTCTTCAGCCTGAAGGGTTGAGGCTCTCACAGAAAGGGCTCTCAAGCCGTGTTCTGGCATCTCAACAACAGAAGAAGGAATCTGTTTATCCCAAGGTTGAACACAGGACATAAAATTCCTCTTCTTTTCTCGTGATTTCATACCCTGCCAGGATGAGCAACGTGACAGGAAAAAGCATGACCAAAAAAAAAAAAAAAAAAGCAATAAACTAGGCAATAGATTTCACAAATAAAAATATTGCATGGAGCGTAAACCTAAAAACGACTTGTTGTTGATGGGAAATTCAGATTTAACTGGGGCTCCCATCCTTTATCTGCAACTCCAACAGATCTGTAAGGGATGAAAGAGTCTGAAAGAAAATGTGAGCTGCAACAGTACATCACAGCCTTACTGGATTTCTTTTGGAACAGGAGAGGCAGAAAGACACTGAGCAGAGCCTGGATGGAGCAAGAGCACTTGAAAGTGCAAGGGCAGCTTTTCTATAGCCAGGCAGCTCCTGGCCTTGGGTTTTCTCACAGTTCCAAGTTCCATGTTCCTGTTTCTAGCCCTTGCCTGTGGAAGCCCGCCCTGCAGGAGGGTTGGGCGCTCACCTCCAGCTCCACTCCCGGAGGCCCGCAGGTGAACGTCTGAGACACATCTCAGCAGCACTTTCAAAAACTTCAGCTTGGAAGCAGGGTAAACTCATGCTAGCGTCAAGGTCATGATCAAGCCCGTTTCTTGTGTTTCTGAATGGTGTCAAAGAGTTCAAGCCCAAAAGCTTTCACTACAGAGGAAAGGAAATGAGGAAGAGTCTACAGCACACTCCTTAGAGCCCGTCAGATGGGGGCCTCTCCCTCCGTCCTGGAGAGATGACCTGTGGCAAGAGCAGACTGCACTCTGCCTTCAGCCTCCATAATTCTTAACATTACAGATCACCATGCTCCATCAAAAACAAAACAAAAACAAATCACCATGCTCTCGATTAGAGACCAACCAGGGTTGTTCTCTCTAATAAGTGGGTTCATTTTTGTACATTCCATTTTCCCCTACAGCCTGCATTTTCTACCATTTTACGTACACTATCAAAGCTAGATGGTGTGTCTTATAAAATAATTGAGGTCTCAGATGAGAAACTGGGGGTGCGTTGGCAGGCCTGAGAGCAGATCAAAGCTGAGCTAGGAAAGGGGTTGGCAGAGAGGGCTCCGTCGGTGGAATAGCCCAAGACAGCCGACGGCCGAATTTGCCCTCCATTCCTCAAAGGTATCCTAAATGTCCACACTCAGGTTGCTCCTGTTATTTCTTATCATCTACAAGCACTATGGAGAGATGGACTTGTCCTACTGAGAACTAATAGGAGCTCACAAGTCTGATCTTCTTTCAGAATTAATTGTGCTGTGAGCTGCTGCGAGTACCCAGCAGGAAAGAAGAAACAGACAAGGAAGTGGTTTTCAAAAATAAAGAAACATTAGAGTTCAAGATCGGTGCTCAGGTGACACGTCTCTGACTCATCCACAAAGCATTTTCTGAAACACCTCTTGTGTGCCCAGCTCTTGGATTCCTGCATTTATTCACTTAGCAGGTATTTCTTGAGCACCTACTATGTTTAGCTACCATTCTAGGTGCTGGGGATAGAGTGGGGAACAGTGTGAACAGAGTTCCTCTCTCTTGGGGGGGTGGGCAGAAAATGAGCAAATAAGCATACAAGGGAGACAATTTCAGAACTTGATGAGTGTTACAAAGAAATTCAAAGCAGGCTCTGTGACTGGTCGGCAGGAGCTGGAAGAGGGTCGTTTAGACTGGGTCTCCAGGGAAAGGCCACCACGGAGAGACATGTACACTGAGGAGCTGGAAAAAAGCTGACCATTTGAAAATAAGGATGTGGCCTTACTAGCCTATAATCCAGTTAGATTTCATCCAGAAATCATCAGTGGGCAATGCCAGGCAAGAGAGAGTAAATCTCTAATGCTAGAGGACTTTAGAAGAAAATGATAACTGAAAACGTTTTTGAAAACAAAAACGAGTTAAGGAACACTTAACGGATGTGGATCCTACCCTGGACCTGGAAGAGATTTGGATTAAGTGGCTACGTGGAGTGAAGGCATATGGAGCTGGGCAGGTGAGCAGTAATGGACATGACCTCTCCGGGAGTAGGGGCCGAGAATGCCATTGGCGGACCTACCAAGACGCTTTCAACAGGAAGGGACCTTCAGGTACTCTGGGCTCTTGCTCCTCAAGGTGTGGTCTGTGGACCAGCAGCAGCAGCATCACCTGGAAGCTTGCTAGAAATGCAAAATCTGGGGCTCCATCCCAAACCTGCTGCAACAGAATCTGCCTTTTAACCAGATGACCTGTGTGCATAGCAAAGTCTGTGAAACCCTGCGCTAGTCCAGACTCCCACTTTAGGGACGAGGGACCAGAATCTACCCCATCTCCATCTTTGTGTGCATGTGAGCCTGAATCCGTGACACAGAGAAGTCTGCTTTTAACTGTTAATTTCAGTAATGAGCCCAGAGGTGTATAACATCTGTGGCCAAATAGGCACTTCTTACTTACGTCGGGCAGCTAGCCTGGTCTTTGGCTCAAATAGAAGAGGCAAGTTAAAGCCTGGTCACTTTGCAGGCTTATGCATCTATTGAAAAAAACCAGTCTGCTGGATCTGAGTCCTGCCTCTAAAAGATCCTGCTTTCTAAAAGATCAAATGACTCTGTTCTTGGATTACCCTTTGGATCAAGACTACTTATACTCCAGTAACTTGGCCCCTTCTAGCCATGTGATACTGAGCAAGTGACTTAAGCGTCTGGATGCAGTTATCTGGCTATAAAGGGTGATTTAGGACCCCTCTCTTTTAAGGTCGTTGTGAGGAAGAAATGAGATCATCAGTGGCAGGTTGGAGGAGTAGTTGCGGAGGCGCCCGGGTCCCCCATTCCCTCTGCCACCCCTACATGGACATATAGGAGCAACAACTGAGTCCTTCCTATGTCAGCATTCCTCATCACACCATACTGTCCCTGAGCACGTGCCGTAAAGAAATCTCGGAGCCGCCACCATAGGTGTTTCTTGGGGTACGGGCAGCGAGGCCGGCAGAGCAGAGTTCAGATGGGAGTGGTTGTGGTCGCGATGGTGAATAGTGATGGAGTCCTCATCCCCTGTTGGGTACTGGAGATGCAGCGGAGGGTAAAGGCTACCTATGAAGTTCGAGTCAGATCCAAAAGACAGGGAGATGTTCCTCAAATCGCTTTGTGGTTCCACCCGAGTCCCCGGCAGGTGGCAGTGGCTCTCTGGCCTCTGCTCTGTCACCCCCTTATCTTCGGAGCTTCAGCACCCCTAGGATAATTACGTTTTGATGTTAGCTTGGGTTTCCTCAGTCTCCCAACTGTGCCACCTTGACCATCACATGAGTCCCACAATTTGCTCCACTATTAGGAATTCAGGCGGTGGGCCTCCCTGAGCACCCCAATGTTTTAGCAGCCCCACTGCTGAATTACTGAACAGGGAATCTTTATATTTGAGACTCAAGGCCATCAGGAGCCAAAGGCCATGTGGAGAATTAAATTACATTTTAAAAATATATATTTTATTTATTTATTTGACCAAGAGAGAGAGTGAGAGCAGGAACATAAGCAAGAGGAGTGGGAGAGAGAGAAGCAGGCTTCCTGCTGAGCAGAGAGCCCGATATGGGGCTCGATCCCAGGACCCTGGGATCATGACCTGAGCCAAAGGCAGACGCTTAACTACTGAGCCACCCAGGCACCCCAAATTTCACAGTTGAAGTGGGTGCCACCCAATTATTCTTTTATTGCACACACCTTCCACGCGACCTCATAGTAACATCTACAATGCATTTTCATCCTTTGAAGGTATAAAGATTCATAGCAAAAATAGAAAATTGAATCCCCCAAATTACCATCACAAAGCATATATATGTCTAATACATAAAACCAATAAATCAGCACTGATGGCATAATTGTACCCAGTGAAACTCTTCTGATCCTGTGAGAACCACAAAAGATATGTTATATGATTAAAATGGGCTCAAAGTAATACTGATAGAAATTTTCTTCCTGAAGAATGAAAGTCATACCACAGTTTTACACTAAATTTAGTTCTGAATTTCTTTGACATCTAACTGATAACAATCTAAATGGGCTTCTTTAGACTGAAGAAGATTGAAGGATCTTTGCCTCAGAAAAAAATCACAAATATTTTTCTGTCAAGAAAGATGCCAACATCACTTCTTGACAGGCGAAGTTAAGTGATTACACAGCTTTCTATAGAGGTAAAATATTGGTATGGTATTTTGGAAAATGATATGTAGAAAAAGCAGAGATAACATTTCAGAAGATACCCGGGTTTTATTATTCTCCAAAGCCACTTCCTCCAAAGGTCAGGGTTTGGCTACAGAAAGGTCTGTGGCATTCTGAGTATTTACAGCAGATCTTGAGAGCTTAATGTATTCATCTCACAAAAGTGAAGAAGCTGTGTCACACATTTCCTTCAGATTCCTCCCAATCACTTATAACTTCTGCCTTTGATGACATTAATATTAATGAAATGATAGAAGATTTTGATACCAATCAGTGCTCCAGCTCCATTTTCTCCCCCCTGCCCCAGGAAACGATGTTTCCCCCATTTACAGAGATAAATATATTATGATAAAGACAGAATCTGCGACCCAAGGGAGGGGAATTAGAAGAGACGGTAATTTGCAGCCATCGCTGTAAGAGCTTGCACATTAGAACATAGATTTAATGGCTGGCTTACTTTAGAAGTCTTTGAGCTCAGAGACTGCCATTTCCCCTTGTAAGCAGTGAAGGGATTTCTGCAGGAGTGTCTGCTACGGCAGGGCGAACCTGGTGGGAGCAGTGGTTAGGGCAGGGTCAGGAGTCCGACTTCTCAGCTGGGCGGAAGTTAAAGGCTCTAGGCCTTCATCAGTGGGACCAGCTCTTTGATTATCTGGACCCATCTCCACTGGCCTGCAGAGACATCAAAAGTCACTGTAGTCTCCCAACTCGGAGCAAGATGGTTTCTAAACCACCTCAAAATGGTCATTTTCATACCCTTTTCCTGGTTGATACTTTGCCCAAGGTGAGGTGGAGACTGAAAATGTCCTATTTATACAAAGGATGTAGAAAGTCAACTAAATAATTTGATGCCCTCTTTGCTTTTGCAGCCATAAAAATCTCAAGGGCATATTGCATAACCTCTTGGACGCGATACATATTAATGCACTATTTAAATGATGCATAATGTTGAATAGTTGATATTGAATGAGTTATGAAGAAAGTACTAGGTGGCTCTTAAAGATTTCTTCCTGTCTTCCATTCCCTTATATTCTTGCTTAAACCTGTGGAAGCTGGAGACAGGTCCTTTATGTAATGTCAGGCAGGCACTGCATTTTCTACTTCTCTGTGTGACTAGAAAGATGAGTTTGTAGAAAACACAGTAGAACTTCCAATGTCCCAAAACATAGAGAAGCTGTTGAGTTTGGCTTTATACAGCTCTGGATTTGGCCCTCACTTGGATTAGTGATTCTCAAACTTCTTAAGGAGGTGGGATACTTGAAAATCTCAGAGTTCTTCTTGGGAACATTTTGAGATACTGAACTTAAAATAAATGCATGATTTGGTATTGAATCACAAATCATCTAACATAGATTCCCACATAGAAATAGAGTAAGCAGCAAATATTTTAAGGAATATGGAAGGAAACCTTTAGGATGTGATCACATCCTAAAAATTGGAAAAAAGCACAGTCATTTACTTGAGCCAGGGGACAACTTGACCTAGTTATGGAACACCAGTATTCTTCAAGAATATACTTTGAAGAGATGGTATTAGCTATCTTGATGTTTAGATAATCAAGGATCTTTGTCTTTGGTCATTTTGGGGTCTTGGGGGTGGGGTTTGTCTGGTTGGTTTTGGTTTTTGTTGCTTTTGCCACTTAACATACTGACCTTCAGGATCACACAGCAAATACCTACCTGCTTTCTTATATTCTCTCTGTTCTGTCCTCTTTCAGCAAAGCTGCTTTTCAGGTTTCTCTAGCTCATTAACTACTCGTTTCTCTGGACAATACCCCAGAGGTATTAGTTGGCACTTTTCCCCAGTCGAACCGCATATTTTTCGCCCTAGCACATTTTCTGTATCCAAACAAATCTTTTGCTGTTGGTCTGTGTCCTTATGGGTGTCTAGAATACTTCCTTCATTTGTCTCACCACTAGTTAGGGTACTGTTTACTGCCTTCTCCCAATCATTAGTGAACTCACAGAAGGTTCTGGATCATCAGGGGAATTTCACCTCTGGTTATTTGTATTCAGAACCTCCCTATCGTCAGAGGGATAAGTACCTAGAGACCTATATTGTTTTAAGACAGAGCAAGAGTTCAACCCATTTTCAGTCTGTTTTTGAAGAAACGTTTCATGAAGTATTTCTCTATGTAAATCAGGTAATGAACTCACATTGCATTCAAACACTCCTCTGCATTTCCTTCTCCACTGTTGTATCAGAAGTGTGGATTCTGTAGATTATTTAATAACTTCTCATCATAGCATCTCTGTACAAGTTAATGTTTATGGACTAGCTGTTTGCAAAATTTTTCTCAGCGGTTTTCCGGGTGGGTCCTTCTTCCATCCTCATTCTCCTAGGATTTCCAGGCAAAAGGACCGTAAGCCCTGTGCCTCTGGAGGGAAGCTCTTCTTTTTCCTCTGCCAGAAGCCTTTCCTCATCTGTACATCCTCTCTGGGCTTTCCTGGCCATCCGCTCGGCAGGGCTCAGGGATGCCATCTGCCTTCTTCTATAAGTAGCCACTGTCATCCTTCTTCTCTTCTCCTTGGGATAATGCTGTCCCCAAATTCATGCTCAGAGGGGGATGTTTCTTCCTGACTACTACACTTCTCCCTCCAAACAGACGCACCAGCACTTTTTAGAGCTTTGCTGTCAATCACATGGCCCGATAGCCAGCCCAATATAAATAATACACCTGAGGAATTGACAGGAATTCCAGGATCCTACAAGCTGGTGAGATTGTAAATGGAAGTCCCATTGGTTTTGTCACAGGTTATTTTATTTCTGCGAGTGTGGCTCTCCCATACTCCCCTCCTGCCCTCCTTCCAGGGAGACTGCACTGATCTGTTCTTCATCAGGGGCCTTTTCCCAGCACTGTAGGGCTGACAGTTCAGGAGGAAACCTCTGTTGCAGGCCTGTCTAAAAACTGTGGGTCATTTACATCTCAAAGGCCTTCTGGATTGGAAAGGTGGCCAGACTTCTGCCTGGAACACTAACTCCCTCCCTCCCCCATCATCCCGCTTCCCAGTCTGGCTCACTAATTATGGTAACACGAGCCACCATTCTATCAGCTATTTTAAGATTCCAGGAAAATTGTCCCTTCATTTGTCTAGAAAGTAAGCTCAATGAGAGCAGCTACTTGGTTTTGTTCCCTGCTGCATCCCGAACACCAAAGAAAGTGACTGGCGAGTACCTGTCATGCATCGTCCATGTATAAGACAGTGAATGGATTTGTGGACAAAAGGGAGGTATACAGAAAATAATTAGAAATATTAGATAGCCTCCCATTAATCATGAAGCCTACATAAGCAGAAACATTGGAAGGAGGTTCTAACATTTAAATAAATGTAGTAACACCATTTTTCTGGATATAATGACAAAGATTTGCGAAGATTTGTTTTGCAAAGATGCCAATTATTTTTTTTAGCTCAACTTAATTTCAATAAAAATCTAACTGGGGTTTTCTTTTTACCATATGAACATTATTCTAGAGCTTTACCCAAGAGACAGGAAAATCTATTTCCACATAAAACTTGTACATGAACATTTATAGCAGCATTACTCATAATGGCTAAAAAGTGGAAACAACTCAATGTCCATCAGCTTGTGAATGGATAACCAAAATGTGCATCCATACAAGGAAATACTATTGAACAGTAAGAAGGAATGAAGAGGGGCGCCTGAGTGCCTCAGCTGGTTAAGCATCTGACTCTTGGTTTCAGCTTAGGTCATGATCTCAGGGTCTTGAGATGAAGCCCACCTTAGGCTCCATGCACAGAGGGGAGCCTGCTTGAGATTCTCTTTCTCTCTGCCTCTGCCCCTCCCTTTATCTCAAACACCTAAACGAATCTTTGAAAAAAAAAAAAAAAGGAATGAAGAGCTGACATGCTACAATGTGGACAATCCTTGAAAACATTATATACAGTGAAAGAACCCAGGTGCAAGAAGTCACATATTTGAATCTATCACTCAATTTGTATGAAAGGTCTAGAGAAAATAAATCTACAGAACCAGAAAGTAGAGTTAGTTG
>PISX010025671.1:0-25787 GCA_004024625.1 Mellivora capensis | reverse complement strand
GCTCTCTCTCCCTCTCTCTCTGACAAATAAATAAATAAAATCTTTAAAAAAAAAAAAAATTCCACCAGGATTGCAAGTCTGGCTTTTATTTTATGTCAACAAACATTTAATGAGCACCCACTACGTGCCAATGCCATGACAGTTAATATCACTTAAGACCAATATTTAAATAGCACTTTGCAAATGAATTACACTTTCACTTATATTAAGTTCAAGATAAGTAAAAAAATTACTGTGTACTTTCTGAATGATCTTAATGTAGAAATATCAACAGATCCTAATTCATAAGGACAATAGGTATGGAAGCAGGTAGCTGTGGCAGCCATGGAAATGTGCCCCTCAGATCTCCTTCCAGAGAGCTGGTAGTGGGGAGCTGAGTCTACTAAGAACCCCACACCAGCTACCAGGTGCCAGCCCAAGGCTATACACTTCCCTTAGCTGTTTCCAGCCAAAGACTGAGCACAGTAGGGGTCTTAGTTCTGGCCCATCCCTGGGGGGTTAAGGAACTCTCTAATAGGCAACTTGAGCTCAAGGACTCACCATTGGGTTGGCTAAAGGTTTCTTAGAACTGCACTGCCGCCTGAGGCTCTCCTGTCACAGGTGTGAAGCCCACAGTCCAGACAGAAGCCTCTCCCCCTGCGTACTTCTGCTCCCCGCCTTTTTATTTTTTTTTTTTTACTTTTATTTTTGGGCTCCCTGCCCTTTCACCTTCACAGGTACTTCCTTCCAATAAATCTCCTGCTTGCCTAACCCTGTCTTGGCATCTTTTTCTTTTAGAAACAGGGGTAGAGCAAGAAAAGAAGAGGTAAGGTGGAGTTTGGAGACAGGCCCACTCACTGCCTGGCTGAGAAAAACGGCTCCAGTCTGAGTGGCTGAGCCGCTGAAGATTTCAGTGTGGTGACCTAGGAAAATGTCCTGATGGGAGGAACTACCCTTGCAGGTGTGATGATTCAGGCATGTGAAGGAGACTAGGGCACAATGTCTCCAAGGACAGCAGAGTGGCTGGTTATTAAGTTGTACTGGTGCCTGGCAGAGGAATAATGAGAAACTGAGGGCCAACGACTAAAGGCTAACTGTGAGAATCAGAGACCGGACTCTGCTAGCTTACAAAGTGGCTCTTCCCTCCTGCAGTGAAGGTGCCGACAAAGCCGAGGAGCAGACACGGGATCTGATCAGGAGAGTTGCAAACCTCCGTAGACACTTAAATGCTCAGCCAGTGTAGTCTGTTTTGCTAAGGACAGGGCTCTGGCAGGGAAAACCGAGAACTCTGAAATAGGAGGTGGGAGAACTCCAAGGATATTGATGATGTGGGCACTGCAAATCTCCCTGAACTACTAGAGCTTGGAGAGGTGGTCCACCCCTTCCAGTAAGAGCTAGCATTTCTCCTGCATGGGAAGATACCACACAGGCTGCTTCTGGGCAAGGCAACAGGTATGGAGCACGCCCTGCCTACGCTCTGGACTGGTGGGCCAATACCTAGAGTTAAATTCCAGCATTTCCTGTTTAGGGATATGCTGAGACTGACAAGAAGAGAACTCAATTACACACCAAAAGAGCTACAAGAATTGGTCTATTACAGCAGGAGCCAAGGGAGTGCCGCTGGGATTGAATTTCAAGGTGGGAGGGGCATAACACTGAAAAAGGAAGAATCATGTCTTTTGTATGGGATTTGACACCCTGGCAAGGACCCCAGGGAAAGGGGGACACTCACAGTTAGGATGGCTCCTAGAAGCCTGGAGAAAGTGAAGGCCAATGTTGAGCCAAGTTGAAACACCTCGCTGCCCTGGCAGCCTGTAGAGGAAGAAAGAGAGCTGAGGGAAGTTGGCATGATGGGCAGATATGTTATGTAAGGCAGAGACCATCAGCTTATGTGCACGGGAAAGCCTAGGAGACACACCATTCACCAAGGGTCAATAGGAATGTGCTGGTGAGAGGGGCACCACCATCATCAAAAAGTTCAGTGCTAGTTCTCCTCAGCCAAGAACCGATGGTAGGAAAAGTAGTCTGAAAGCCCTTGCTCTCAAACACATACCAGTAAGAGAGGTCAAAGGGTGGTGTTTAACCATTAGAAGCCAGGAAGTGGTCATGACCAGCAAGGTTGAGGGGCAGCCAAATAGCCTTCATCTGCAGGGAGTTTGGGAAACCATTAAAGCATGTCCTTGAGGCAATTATTGGATATGCAATAATGATACTCTGACATCTACAGGCAGAAAAAAGCAAGAATGGAGGAGGCTGAGTGTAATCACAGTAAAAAGGCACAGTCTCTTGCTCAGTTACCAAACTTGAGTTGGAACTGCTAATTGAAGAGGTGGTTGGGACCTTAGGGGGAGGGACCTTGCAAAACCACAAGTATATGATATAATGGTTTCTCAAAAGGACCTATGGACATTTACTTATTGTAACTGTGCACTGGGGAAAGAGGAATACCCAAACATTGCAAGGATTATTGGACCCAAGGTCTGAGTTGACATTTTATTCCCAAGACCTGAGGAGTCATTATGACCCTGTTAGAATGACAACTTAGGGGGATCTTATAAATGGAGAGCTAAAGTCTAACGTATAGTAGGTCGACTGAGTCCACGGACCTAACCAGTTGTCACTTCCTCAATTCCAAAGTGTGTAATTGGAAATGATATAGTTGGAATAACTACCGCATTGGTCCCTGACCCATGAAGTAAGAGCTGTGATAGGAAAAACAAGTAAAAAGCCTCTTAAATCCCACCTATACCCCCCAACCAAGACAGGAAATCAGAATCAATATTGCATTAGGTAGGAAAGGGGAGATTAGTGCCACCATTAAGGACCCGAAACACATTGGGAGTGGGTGGGCAGGAAAGGAGCAGGTACGGTCTCTTTCATATCTCCACTGAATTTGCCAGTCTGACCTCTGCACAAACCAGATGGATTGTGGAGAACAACTGTAACATACATCAAGGCAAGTAGTCAAACATAGTAGCGCTGATCCTCATTGCTGTGCTGGACACAGTACTGTTGCTGGAGCAGATATGCTGGTAGGCCTCAGGTACACGGTATGCAGCTGCTGATTTAGCAAATATGTTTTCTATTCCGGCTAGAAAAGAGAATCAGAAAGTTCATGCTCACATGGAATGAACAGTAGTCACTTAATTTTGCCCTTGGGCTATGAACTCTCCTGTACCCTCTCACAGTCCAGAGATCGAGGCTGACTGGACATCCCAGAGCATTTGTACATTATATTGATGACTTCCTGCTGACTGGACAGGACAAGCAAGATATGGCTGACACGCAAGAAGTCCTGGTAGGACACACGGTGTCAAAAGGGTGAGAAATTAATTCTATCGAGGTTCAGCAATTCGCCATGTTAGTGACTTTTTAGGGGTCCAGCAATCAGGGGGCATACCACAGGATCTCTTCCAAAGGGTAACTGCTGCATTGGAAGGACGCATTGTGGCTGGTAGACCCCTTTGAGTTTTGTAGGTAACACATTTCATACCTAAGAATACCTACTGCTTTGTCTCATCTGCTACGAGCCTTGAGCAGAGCCCAGATTAGGAAATACTTCTCTATCAGGTCTAGGCCGTGGTACAAGCAGCCCTGATGCGTGGGTCACAAGACCCAGTAGACCTTATGGTGCAGGAAGCATGGTGGAAATGGTGGAAAAAGATGCAGTGTGGAGTTTATAGTAAGCCCCAGTGGGAGAATCACGACTCTGGGATTCCACAGTAAGGCCATGCTATCTGTTGTGCAAAATTAGACCTTTTGAGAAGTGGCTTCTGGAAGGTGACTGAGCTCTGGTAGACACAGAATGCTTGACGATGAGCACCAAATAACCATGTGTCCACAACTGCCCATTTTGAGCTGAATTTAGAACCACCAAGATGTAAAACTGTATGAACTCAGCAGCAGTCCAACGAAAGAATGGTACATCTGAGACAGAGCCCAAGCAGGATCAGAGGGCAAGACCAGCTATATGAGTAGGTAGCAAAGATTTCCACATCACCCACCACAGTTGCCATCAGTGTCGTACCTCCATTTGCACCAACAGCCTTGGGGGGTAAACCAGCTGAAGGAAGTGATAAGGCCCAAGCTTCGTTTACTGAGGGGTTGGCTTGGCTCAGTATGTGGGCACAAGGCACAAATGAACCATGGCTGCCCTAAAAACACATAAAGGGGATGGCCTTGAAAGACAGTGGTGAGGGAAAATCATCCTAATGGGTAGATCTATGAGCAATATACCAGGTTATCATTTTATGTAGAAGCAGCCTTAGATGAGATTCCTGGGCAGTGGTCGATGGCAGCTCAGGATGTGGAAGGAAAGGCTAGAAGATCAGACAAGGAAGTCTGGAGTAGATGTATATGAATGGACATGAGGGAGTCAAGAGTATTTTGTACAACATGCTAATGTTCACCAAAAAATCAACCATGAAGAGGCACTGAAGCACCAAGTAGACAGAATAAATAGTCGACATCAGCCAACCTGGAAAAGGCACACGGGGCACATGGATAAAATGGCTTGTGGCGGAGATAGAGGCTATGAATGAACTCAACAAAATGAAGTCCCACTTACCAAAGAGGATCTAGCTATCGTGTCTCTGACTGTCCTGTTAATGACAGAGACCAATGTTGTGTTGATATGGCACTGTTTATTCCCTGAGAACAAAAGACCACTTGGTGTCAATATGACTATACTGATCCCTTTGATCCTAGAAGGGCCAGCAATTCATTTTCACAGACATACCAATGCCAGTATCCCCAGGTATCAGTCACAAAATCTCAGCCCACACCACTCTCTGGGCATTGACAGAATGCCTAATTCACAGGCATGAATCCCACTCCACACAGTATTCATCTAGGGAACCTACTTCAAAACAAAGGAGTAAGAGACTGCACCCAACCAAAGGACCCCACTGATCACAGCACATACACAGTGCAGAAATACACAATCTCATAGATTACTGGAATGGCCTAATGATATAATGTAAGCACCAGCTCAGATACAGCATGGTAAAAGGATGGGGTACCATCCTTTTGAATGATTAAATCCACTAAATCACAAACCTTTGTGTCCAAGGACCAAGAGGGAAAAGGAATGGCTCCACCATTCCTAGTAACCTACTATTTCCCATTCCTAAAACTCTGGGCTCTGCAGGGTTGGAAGAATTGGTTGCCAAAGGGGTGCATACTCTTGCTAGGGAACAGTGCAAAAGTCCTACTGAACTCTTAAGTTATGACTCTCACCAAGGTACTTTGAACTTATGTCCAGGGACCAAAAGCCTAGAAGAGTGGTCAGCCTCCTGGCAGGAGTACTGACTTTGACCAGAGGCAGTTAGGGGGAGATGGGAAAAATACGTGCAGAACATAGGCAATCCCTTTGGTGTCTGCTCCACTGGAACTGTTAATGGGTATGTATAGGAACCCCCATCTGGGGAGGTTTTGATTACCAAAGGTTCAGTCCCCTCAGGAATGAAGGTTTGGGTCATACTATTAGGTAAACCACCAAAACTTGCTAAGCTAATAGCTGTAGATAAGGAAAATTTTAAAAAGATGACAGAAGACAGAGAAGATGAGTACTAGTTGTGGCCCTTCAGAGAGAGGGGTTACTGACCATCCAAATTCCCTCTTCTAAAAGAGATTCATGGAAATCATGGAGGAGTTGCTCCCCAAACCTGTAAGATGTGGATCTGTACAGCACAAGGGGTGCAGCTATAGAAACGCTCTGCTCAGAATTCCTTCAAGAACTGGCTGCAGGAAGTACAGCTGATGGAGTCCTAGCTGAGGGGTCCCACCTGCCACTACTGCATTACTGTAAGCTCATGCTTCCCCATGGCTGCTCCCTGCCACTGACTGGGCACAGTGAGGGTAGCAGTGCTGGCCCATTCTTGAACATGGGACTCCTCAGACAAGCAACTTTGGTTCCAGGACACCCCAGGAAAGCCTGGCCCAACCTTTCTTAGAACGACACTGCAGCCTGAGGCTCCTTGTAGTCCTCCTTTCTTCCTGCTCTCCTGTCACAGGTGTCAAGCCTATAGTCCAGACAGAAGGCTCTCCCTGTGTACTCCTGCTCCCGCCTCTTAAGTCTTTTACAGATAGTTCCTGCCAACAAATCTCTTGCACATCTAATCCCATTTAGGTATCTGCTTCTTGTAGGACTCAAATTTCACCAAAGCTCATGTTTTTGGATCAGTTTTTGCATACATACATCTTTGAAATCACACCCAAACACAGAAGATTCTATATTGGGAATAACAGCAGTATAGTACAAAAGACAACTTGGTTCACCTTGCACATCAAATAAGTCAGTCCTGTAACAGATCACATGAATTAAAAGGTAGATGGTTGATCTCTTCTCAGCCTTAAGAAAAACATGGTGAAATACCCAAGAAAGCATAAATAATACAACAATCATACAGCTTAAGAAACGAACGTCAGTAAGAGTGGAAGTCTCCTGTATATCCCACCTTATCTTCCTCCCACTCTCCAGATTTTGATCATTCCTGTGCATTTCTTTATATTTTTACTACGAACACATGCACTCTTAACATATATATTTGTGTGTTTTAAAAAATCTCTTCTTTCAGTTTTTTATTTGTTTAAGTAGTTTCCACAACCAGCGTGGAACTCAATGCTGGGCTTGAACCGATAACCCTGAGTTCAAGACCTGAGCTGCAATCAAGAGTTGGATGCTTAACCAACTAAGCCACCAAGGTACCCCTAAAAATCTCTTTAGTTAAAATTTCCTAAAATTTGGGTTATATATACTCATAATAAAGTTTACTAAACCACAATTAAAAAAAAACCAACACAGAAGTATTTACGATTTACTGAGAATGAAGAGAAATTAGCAGAAATGGATCAAAGTTACAACGCTGAGAAAAGGATGTTTTATTATCTTAACTTGACCATAAATTATAATGATTATTTATAAAAGTTATATAAATGCAACCTGATTATCTTTAAAGTCTCAAAGAGCCAAATACAAATAAAGCACAGAAATTAAATGAATTAAAAAAAGTTCTGACATAATTCTTCCACACATTATATGTAATCACTGGAAGAATCACTGCAATAATTACCCAAAGTAATACTAAAGGTAACAAAAGAGAAGTTTGGTCATAAATGTAAATTCAAATGTACAGTATATCTACAATAATAGATCAAAATTGTCTGCAATTTCTAGTAGCTATTATAAATATGTTAGTTTGCAATACTGTATTCTTCAATGAAATAAGCAAGCAGATCAAGGATAAAATGTTGGATAGTCTTATCAACCAGGCCATCTTTCAGGACAGTTTTTCAGGGTCGTGTTCTACACATGTAACTGAGCTGTTTGTCATTATTCTAGAGCCAGTACTTTATTTGCACAGTCTGCACATCAAAATATAACAAATAATTATACATCAAGATTGGTAGGAATACCAAGTATTATTTCACAACTGCCACTACATGTTTCTTCTTCTCTGACACAATTGCCACAGATCCAGGCTTGCTATGTTTGAGACGATTCACCTCCCTAGAAATAAACAAAATACACAAAACATAAGCAAGTTTATGAGAAATTACCTTAACCAAAGAAACCTTTCTTAGAAAAACCAGGGTTTTCTTTAACTAGAAAACTCCTTACTGAAAAAAAAAATGTTTTCACAAGGAGATTGGGTAAAAAGTAGCTAGAAGTCAACTTGGTTAATTTAATTGTTTCTTCTCTCATCTCATAATAGTGTCCTATTCCAAAGAGAACATTCTACTGGGAAAATGGCAGTGAGCTCTGCTTCAGACTCAAAATTCTATGATGGATAAAAATTTTTCTAACATGTTTCAAGAAATAGATGCTATGAGTTCTTTGCATTCTTTAACTTGGAAAATATACAATACCTCTTAATTCCAGCTACACTAGAAAGAATTTTTTAAAACATTATTTATAATACTTTTTTATATATAATACTTTATATATAATACTTTTATATATAATACTTCGTATATATAATACATATATATAATACTTTATATTTTATATACTTTATAATACTTCATATACTTTATAATACTTTTTTTAGAATGAGCAAAAATTTTCCTTATTTTGATGGAATTCATTTTTACTGGTTGACCTTTAAACATAATCTCAAAAAATAGGTAATGGAAATTCTCAGATAATCACTGTTTCCCTTTCAAGGAAGATTTCAAAAACATCTCTACTGTGTAACGGCACATAAATTATTCCCTTGAAAGGCATGTTTTTATTTATTTCTGGTGATCTGAGAGGGGAAGTTAGAGACAGGTACTGAGAGAGAATCAAATGCCCCAAATCATACTTTCGTCGGCGAGCTTCCTTCATGATCCGCTGTTCCTGGATCTGGCTGTAGATAGATTTTGGTAGATGCCGGTGACGAGCAATGCGTTTTATATGAGGGTGATGTTGAAATTTCTCCTTCAACTTCTGGTTATAATCTTTGGCTGCTTTTTCTCGTGATGTAAGCTGGAAAAATGCATTTTAATATTTCAGTGAATGGTGTGTTCTTTTCTTCAAATTGCTAGGAAGCACTGTTTCTTCCAAAAACTAAACTTCCAGGACATGCAACCAAAAGTGCCAAGACAATTCTACCCTTAACAAGGTTATGTGAATCATATCTCTGTAAACACTGGGCTGTATGCCTCCAATGTAGATAGATGCCACAAACTTAAAATATCAGTCCTGAGGGAGTAGGGTTATGTGGACCACTGAATCAGACCTTCTCTGGGCATAAACAACATAGAAAAAGCACCTAAATTAATCCTTCGACATTTTTCCATAAAAATAACTACTGAAACAGAAAACAAAAAGTGTTCAATTCTGTGATGACGAGGTCTTGTTTAACAAATGTTAAGGATATGATTTAGAGGAACTTATAATGATGAACTCAAACCTATGCATAGTGTGATACTTACCAATCATTAAGCCTAAAATAAAATTGCCTTTAATTACTGTTTATCATATCTTGATTTTCCTTACTGGGGTTACGTAGAAAATAACTCACACTTAACCTTTTCTTTTTAAACTTAGTATTTGTTGTTGATAAAAACACTCATGTTTGATATGAAATGTTTCATATCAGAAACATGAGACATTCAGAAAAACATCAAAAACAAAAGAAAAACCAACCATAGCCTCCAATCCAGAGGTAGCCAGCCAATGATAATATGTGTTATATCTTCACTGAATCTTCTTTTTTTTTTTTTTAAAGATTTTATTTATTTATTTGTCAGAGAGAGAGGGAGAGAGAGTGAGCGAGCACAGGCAGACAGAGTGGCAGGCAGAGGCAGAGGGAGAAGCAGGCTTCCTGCCGAGCAAGGAGCCCGATGTGGGACTCGATCCCAGGACGCTGGGATCATGACCTGAGCCAAAGGCAGCCGCTTAACCAACTGAGCCACCCAGGCATCCCCACTGAATCTTCTTTATAGTCTGAAGATTCTATATTTTTTTTAGGTTAGTGTTTCACTGTTTTTGAAATTAAAAGACCTCCCAGGAACTTGAACCCTTTATGTGCTTGATTACTATTCCTTTAACAGAGGAAGCAAGCATTCTCAGTTCTAACCTTCTAATCTTTAGACCTTCTCTCCTTATCTCAAGAAAAACACAGAGAATCAAGAAGACTCAAATATTATCAAATATTTTAATTAACAAAGGCCTCTGAAGGTGCCTATGACATAAAAAAGTAAACCTCAATACAGCCTTATCTATTTTATTGCTAACTTAAGAATATTTCTGGGGCGCCTGGGTGGCTCAGTGGGTTAAAGCCTCTGCCTTCAGCTCAGGTCATGATCCCAGGGTCCTGGGATCAAGCCCCACATCGGGCTCTCTGCTCAGCTGCGAGCCTGCTTCCCCCCTCTCTCTGCCTGCCTCTCTGCCTACTTGTGATCTCTGTCAAATAAATAAATGAAATCTTAAAAAAAATACTTAAGAATATTTCAAATAAATTCTTTACAATATAATATTACCCACTAAATTAGAAACTAGTTTTATGACAATGAAAGAAAACGGGTTCTCTTACCACACCCAACTTTTCAGAAGCATTAGCTTTCCACAGACGAATGTTCATTTCATCAGATCCACACATAATATATTTGCTGTCAGAAGTCCATTTTACACAGATAACATGCTGCATTCTCTTTGTGTGATAGACTTCCCTATAAAAGAGGAATTAAGTTAAAATTAGGATTTTTAAAATTTAATTAATTTTATTACTATTTTTTAAAGATTTTATTTATTTGACAGAAAGACAGAGAGAGCACAAGCAGGCAGAGCGGCAGGCAAAGGGAGAGGGATATGATTTAGAGGATGAGCAGAGAGCCTGATGTGGGGCTCGATTCCAGGACCCTGGGATCATGACCTGAGCTAAAGGCAGCCACTTAACCAACTGAGCCACCCATGCACCCCTAAAATTAGGATTTTGATACAGATTTTCTTTAACCATTGCCCATCAAGCATCAGGATAGCATTTCTGAGTCTTAAGAGAGTATAAAAGGGAAATTCAAATTAATTAACGTACTTTTATTGAACCAGACTAACAAGGTTCTATGCTAAGCCCTGGGGAATTAAAAAAACAAAACAACCCCCCCCCCAAAACTCCTGCCCTCAGAGGAATTAGAATCCAATAAGAAAAATAAATATAAACAAACTAAACAAAACCAGGTACCCAGGAAAGTTCACAAAATTACTGAAGGCATATATATAACACAAATAAAATATGCTGAAGCTAGACTAATTTTTTAGCAAAAAGAAACTGTCTCCTCCCTCCAAATCAATTCAGGTCAATAATCATATTTTTTTTTCATTTTACTGGAAAATAAAATAAATGTAATAGCTTTCAAAGAGCACATGTTGATCCTAATGTATGATTTTTGTTTTGGTCGAATTGTTTAAAAAGCTTACTTAATTAAAGTGAGAGTTGATGATTTACATGTGTGAACGGAAAGGGAGGGCTATAGAAGTGTCTGATGAGTTAAGAATCATTTAATAAATGGAGATGTAAAATATCATACCTATTTGGAAAGGCTGTGAAACACGCTAAGTGAATTCACAGAAGATTCTTTATTGGGAAAGTGTTAAAAAGAGCATTAAAAGACAAGTAAAAGGCAAGGTCAGGAAAAATAGAGACTTTTGGAGAAATGAGTTTTCCGTATCTGGGTTAGACAATTCAAAACAGAGACTTGACAGAGAGGAACCAAACTTGTCCATTTTGCACAGTAAAAGAAAACCCACACATCATGACCAGATCAGAAAGAATTTGGATTTATAAAAATTATCTGAGATACACTCACAAAACTAGTCTTTTACGCTGTTTCTAATGGATATATTTCGAGCTAAAGTGAACATGTAGAGAAACCCAAAGAAACTTATTTCTAAAAGGGGAAGAATGGTTAGAAAGAACATCCTATTAAAATATAAACTAGATGAGACAGACTGCATTTCTTTCCCCTCTCAATGCTCTTTTATAAGATTCATTTTTCATAATCTCTACCTACTTAAGTAGCCCTTCTTTTCTTTAGCACTATAATATATGTATGTATGTATGTAAAAAAGATTTTATTTATTTATTTGTCAAAGAGAGAGAAAAAGAGAGTGAGCACAAGCAGGGGGAACAGCAGGCAGAAAGAAAGGTAGGTCCCTCACCAAGCAAAGAGCCTGATGGGGACTTGATCCTAGGACCCTGGGATCATAACCTAGGCTGAAGGCAGACCTAACCAACTTAGCCACTCAGGCATCCCATAATAAATTTAAATGACAGGAAATTTAGGGTGCCTGGATGGCTCTGTTGGTCAAGTGTCTGCCTTTGGCTCAGGTCATAATCTCAGGGTCCCTGGATAGAACCGGGTCCCTGCTCAGTGGGGAGCCTGCTTCTCCCTCTCCCTCTGCAGCTCCCCCTGCTTGCGCTTGATCATACTCTCTCCCTCAAATAAATAAATAAATAAAATATTTAAAAAAAATAAATGATAGAAAAATTCAATCAGGCTTTAACCATTAAAAATAATGTTGATACATGAAACCAGTCAAATCCAATGGTTAGTTCCTTAACCAAAATAGATCCTCCTTAATCGTAAAGTATGGGGAATTCTTAACTTCTAGATACCTTTATGTATGTTAAAGATTTTAAAAAGCTCACTAAAAGTCATGCTATTAGGAGATACATTTTAAAAACCTAAATTCTTTACTATATAATCAAAGTACTCCATGTGAATGCAAGTAATTTACTTGTTTGCTTAGTAAATATTGAATGAAATCCCAATAAGCCTAATTTCATTTTTTTAAGCTCTCAAATTAGTAACTTTATTGTTTATTATGTTGTTAGCCACCATATAGTACATATCATTAGTTTTGATGTGGTGTTCAACGATTCATTAGTTGCATATAACACCCAGTCCTCCTTAATACCCATCACCTGGCCACCCCATCCCCCCACAGCCCTCCCCTCTGAAACCCTCCGTTTGTTTCTGGGAGTCCATAGTCTCTAATGGTTTGTCTTCCTCTCTGATTCCCCCCCCCACAATCAGTTTTCCCTCCTTTCCCCTATGGTCCTCTGTGCTACTTTTTATGTTCCACATACCAGTGAAACCATGTGATAACTACCTTTCTCTGTTTAACTTATTTCACTCAGCACAATCCCCTCCAGGTCCATCCATGTCAATGCAAATGGTGGGTATCCATCCTTTCTGATGGCTGAGTAATATTCCATTGTATATATGTACCACACCTTCTTTATCCATTCCTCTGTTGAAGGGCATCCCAGCTCCTTCCACAGTTTGGCTATTGTGGACACTGCTGCTATGAACATTGGAATGCATGTGCCCCTTCTTCTCACTACATCTGTATCTTTGGGGTAAATAGCTAGTAGTGCAATTGCTGGGTCATAGGGTAGCTCTATTTTTAACTTTTTGGGGAAACTTCATACTATTTTCTAATTTCAAATACTGACTTACCTGTAGTTTTTAAATAATCTATTAAAAATTTACTTTAAAAATACATGTTACCATTTTAAGGTCTTTCAGAGAAAAACAGTTTAAAAATAAAGATTATTCAAAGCACTGGCTGTGCTATTTGATGTTTGTAATAAACATTACATTACATAAACATTACATAAAAAGCAGACCACAGAACAAACCAGAACTACCTGCTCAGCAGATGAAGGCAAAGATTAGAGGAAATACCACCTGTATCTAACCCAACAACAAGTACTATATACCACCACAGTGATTACAAAATCTCTAAATGACATTAGAAGACAACTTCCTGGAAAAGGGGCTTAAGAACTCCTTACTTCATACAACTTTGAAAATTACTTGAGCCTTTTAGATAGACCTGTGTTTGGATGCCCACAATAGCTTTGGAATAATTCAGTATGAACTCAGCTGCGGGCCCTTGATATGATAGGTGTCCTAACATTCTCAATTCTCTCTTTCTTTGTTCTTTTCCCATTCTTTCTGTCTGCTTATGCATCATATTTAAAAAGCTGTGATGCAAAGAAAATAACAGAGGGCCACATTCCCCTAATTCTTAGTATCTTCCAGGGATGTGAGAAGAATGCAAACCAGCAGCCCTGCTGTGGGCCTGACTGAATAATCCCAACAAACCATTCATGACAGTTTGGAGAAGATCAAGTAAGTTGTAAAGGAGGCAACAGCCATATGAAAACCAACACCAGGAGTTCTACGAGCAGAAAATGGAATGAAGACCAATGTCATCAGAATACTCCAGGCATTATGCTTTTGATTCAAGCACCTTTTTAATGAGATACATAACAATGATGACAATGGCATGCTGATAATCAGTGATACAAGAAACGTTAGGAATCAGTATGGCTCCCTCCAATCACGAGGTAGGAAGACGCAACTACCGTAAATAAAAATACCAAAAGTCAAACAAAAGCAGGTTGGCTGGGACCAGAGAAGGTATGGATGAGTTGCCTGACTCTGAGGAGTTACTGAAAGATTTTTTTGTTTCTGAAATGAGGCTGGGATGAGGGTGAAGGAACCAAGGTGTAGACACAGGGTTGGCACCTGCACAACCCTGACAACAACGAGGAACTCCTTAAAATTCTGCACCCAGGCCCCTGACTTAGCTGTACCTGAATTCTGACCCTGCTAGAACAGAACGACCCTGAGTCAGAAAAAGGACACAATACGAACTTTGAAAATGAACATCACTCAAGAGACTCAAAAAGGTTCAGTACTATAGAAGCTAAGCTAGTTTTCAGTACAAGTAGTGACCAAAATTCTCATCACTGCACTAAAATGGTGAGATTTCTCCAGCCTGCTGTAATTACAACACCAAATTTATGTCGTCTAGATTTATTTCTCCCTTAAGGGAAGGAAGGGCCCCAGAACAACTCTCTACTACCATCATCAAGAGCCAGTCCTCGTTAGTGTAGTGGTGAGTAGTATCCCCGCCTGTCGACCAGCATCATGAATCTTTATGAAGCTGGGTACACTGCTTTACTAGCTCCACACCGTGGTCCTCCGGCACAGATCATCACCTCCCACTCTCATTATATATGTTTTCTGTTCCTTCCTCTCCCAGATTCCACTCACTCCTCTCCTTTCCTTTCCTACCTCTAATCATTGTTACCTTTCACCAAGTCCATCTTTTCCCCATTGAGCTTTAATTCCACCATGTAAGAGCAGGACACTCAATCAAGTATATGTATTTATACATATGCATGCACTGCATATATATATTTATATGGTATTTTAGAGAGAATATTCATTATTCTTTTTAAATTTTAATGTCAATACTATTATTATATTAAAATGGAGGTAGTCATATCTTCAAGTGTGAACCCACTTTAATACTTTATCATTTAAAAAAATTTATTTTAAGTAATTTCTATACCCAACATTGGGCTTGAACTCATGACCCTATGGACTGAGCCAGCCAGGTGCCCTAATAATCATTATTTTTTACAGGAAAATTTCCCCCAACTTACTTGGTTTTGCTCTGAATATGCTTCTAGGAACAATATAAAGCATTACTAAGGAACAACAAGAGTATGCATGAAAGTGCTCTATAAACCACAGCACACTATACATGCAGCAATTATCTTAAACAAGAGTTAGGTTTTATAGTCAGCCCATAAGGCAAAAAACCAAGTGCAGTCAAAACTATCCTTAAAACCTTAAAATGCCATAGTTCTCTATAAACTAACTCAATTCAGCACTATATAAGAGAGATGTATAAATATAAATTACATTCAGTAATACATAATATGTAGTAAAGGGCCAAGCTCTACAAAGTAACATGTATCTTCACACTAGAATTACACTGGATGTGCTTACAGAATAAGAGACAAATGGAGGACAGGACAGCTGAGTATCCTATCTCCCACTTCTTGGTCATTCCAGGGCATATAGCTACTAGTAGAATGGAGGAAGAATGGTCCTCACAATTTAAACTGGTTTTTTCCTCTTTTTTATTTTTGCTTTGAATGTATAAGAGCTGAATTTGAATAAGAAAAAAAAAAAGGCAAAGTATTGTTATTAATTGCTCTTAAACTATATGAGGGAAAACTTTTCTACATTCTTAACATTTTTTAATTTTTTAATAATTTTTAAATAATTTTGTAAAGTTTATTATATTTTAGAGCAATGAAAATATTATCATGATAAAATATATCATTATATATTTGTTCAAACCCAAAGAATGCAGTACACAAAGAGTGAACCCTAAAGATAAATTATGGATTTAAGGTGATTAAGATGTGTCAATGCACATTTATTCTTATTACTAACAAACGTACTATTCCGGTGAATGATGTTGATAATGGGTGGAGGGGTAGCAGCTCTCCATGCATTGGGGCAGAGAACATGTAACAAATCTCTGGGGGTGCCTGGGTGGCTCAGTTGGTTAAGCATGTGCCTTCGGCTCAGGTTAAGATCCCAGGGTAGGATCAGGTTCCATATCAGGCTCCGCGCTCAGCAGGGAGCCTGCTTCTCCCTCTACCCTCTGCCACTTCCCCTGCTTGTACTCTCATGCTCTCAAATGAATAAATAAAATCTTAAAAAAAAACAAAACAAAACTGTTACCTTCCTCTCAATTTTGCAGTAACCTAAAAGTGCCCTAAAAAAATTAAGTCTTGGGCGCCTGAGTGGCTCAGTGGGTTAAAGCCTCTGCCTTTGGCTCAGGTCATGATCCCACGGTCCTGGGATAGAGCCCCACATCCGGGCTTCCTGCTCAGCGGGAAGCCTGCTTCCCCCCCCCAACCCCCCTGCCTACCTTTCTGCCTACTTGTGGTCTCTCCACAGACTTGTGTGTCTGTCAAATAAATAAATAAAATCTTAAAAAAAAAAATTAAGTCTTAAAAAAGAGTGTACTATAAACACTTGAAAACAACTCTGAAATAAAGGCAAACACTAAGATTTCTTATCAAGAAATTATACTACACTTGATCTTAGCCAAAAGGCTGAGAAGTGATTATCAAGAAATATATAAAGGTAGTTTCCTACTCCGTGAAAGAAACTGCCCAGTAGGCTCACGTTTTGCCCACAGATAACACAGTGGAAGTTGGTGTCCTAAGTCACAATACCTGTATGCGAGTTCCCTATATACACATAACCAAACCACCTTTCAAAAAAAGTAAATGATGATCAAGATAAGAACAAACAGTTTACTGGTAGTCACATACCTGCTTCTACTTTTGTCCACAGGAAAGATACGAATAGATTTATCAAAACTAGCAGACACAAACTCTTTCCCAGTGGGAGAATAATCCACATCAAGCACCGCAGACACGTGATCCATATGTACCATTAGAGGAGTGTCCAGTGCACGCATATCAAATGTATACAAGCTGTAAAAGAATGTTTGATTATTCCATACAAATTCTTATAAAGAAACAATGCAGTACTAAGAGACAATAAGGAAATTAAGACCATTGGCTAAATAATACACACCTAACTATATAGCTTTTTTACACAGCAGCTAAGGGATAGGGAAAAATATTACCAGTTTTTATTATCCCTAAAGATTACCTTTACACACTTTCATCCTCATAAACATAAATCTCATTGTGGAAAATGTAATGCTTTCAAAAAAGTACAGAGTACAAAACTTACCTTTAATTCCACCACCCAGAGGAACAACAGGTAGTGCAGTATAATTACTTCTAATCTTTTCAGTACACTAATATTTAGATACATACTCTTAACAAAATTGGTAATACTGTATAAGGTTCTATATTCTGATATTTTATGTAGCATATTGTAAACATTTATGGTTGCATATTTAAATGAGTTAAAATAACTTATACTTAAAATTTTAAATATATTTACTTATAATTTAATAAAAATTTTCCAACTTTCAATTTTAAGTAATTCTTGAATTAAATTCCAGCATTAGAATTTCTGAAATTCAATCTGTAACTGAATGGGACAGATTCAATTAAATCTGGACAAATTCCTACAAGGAAATTACTAACTCCAAAAGCATGAGAACTTTTAAGGTTTCATATAGTTGACAAGTCATTTCCAACAAAGTTCCACTCCTGTTGGTGATATATAAAAGTGACTATGGCTTTTCAAAGTGTGTATTAAAATTCAAAAGCTGTATTTTTTGTACAGCTGGTAAAATAAAAAAAAAAATGAGTTCATGATTTTCAAGATTTAAAGATCCTTAATCAACAGCTAAAAGAATAATGCTTCAGATGAACCAATGTGCACAAAGGACAACAGTAACACAGCATTACTGTATTCAAGTTCCTAATATTAAATGCTTCAAAATGCTAAGATTATTGAGCAGAGGTGTGAGAAGAAACCAGGTATCTACATAAGTGCAAAGTATCTCTCCAAAGATTCGTGTTAATTACCAAAGGAAAAAAAATGGTAACTTTATAGTGCAGAAACTTGGCAGATACCATCTTAACTACGTTATCGAGATTAATACCACCAATAATAAGACAAAGTGACATCATGCACCTCTGAAGTGATGAACCAAGAAGGGCACATCAGTTTTGAGGTATTCTTGCTAAAATTGCATAATCTCAATCTAATAATGAGAAAACATCAAGTCAGCCCAAATTAAGAGCAGTCTACAAGATAAACTAACAAGTAAATCCTTTCCAAAAGGACTAAGGGCATCAAAGACAAGGGAAGATTGAGGAACAGTCAGTCACACACTGAGCAGACTAAGTAGACATGACAATTAAATGCAACGTAGAATCCTGTGTTAGATTCTAGAACAGACAAAAAAAACATTAATGGAAAGACTGGTGATGGAATAAAGTCTGTAGTTTAGTTAACCGATGTCAAAGGCATTGTACCCATGCTAATCAGTTTTTGCTAACTGAACTATGGTTACATAAGATGTTAACCTTAGAGGTAGCTGGCTGATAGATATTATTTTTGCATCTTTTCAATAAGCCTCAAATCTCAGATTTCCCAGGGAGGGAGACAAACCATAAGAGACTCTTAATCTCAGGAAACAAACTGAGGGTTGCTGGGGGGTGAGCAGTGGGAAGGGACAGGGTTGCTGGGTTTTGGACTTTGGGGAGGGTATGTGCTATGGTGAGGGCTGTGAATTGTGTAAGACTAATGATTCACACACCTGCACCCCTGAAGGAAATAATACATTATATGTTAATTTTAAAAAATTTAACAAAAAATTCCACCTAGGTAAAAAATGTAAAGCTTCTAAGTCTTCTAAGTTACCTTTACATGGTAACTTCTAAGTTACTCTATACATGTTAAGGTAAGACTTGAAATTTTATTTTTCCTTTTGTCTTACTAAAGTTAATAGTGATGCTGATAACATGACTATATGAGTATCAGCAATGTGAAGAAGAACTACACATTTTGTAGGCAAATATTTTTAGTTTCTATTAAAACATGTATGGTTCAGTCACTATATGGCATAGAGATCAGACAACTTTTTCCCGAAAGGCCACATAATAAATATTTTTAGCTTTGTGGGCCACATGGTCTCTGTTGCAACCACTCAACTCAGACATGACAGCACAAAAGCAGCCATATTCAATATATAAATGAGTATCATTATAATCCAATAAGTATTTACAAAAACAGGCAATAGACAGGATTTGGTCCATGGGTCATAGTTTACTGTCTCTGGTCTGTATCACTGAGAATATTTTTCTAGACACTCTTCTCCAGTTTGGAAGATACATTTATTTTAGAGACACAAGTGACAATTTTCTATCTTATATTTGAAGGCATACTATCTAGGAAAACATATTTCATTAGCAAAATTTATACAGTTGAGCCACTTCACATAGAACCAAATAAGTTTTAAAAAGAAAACTTACTTGTAATCTTCATTTGCTGCAGTAAAAATGAAAGCTTCCATAGGGTTCCAACAAATTGTATTCGTTCTCATATCTAAGATGACCTGAGAAAGGAAGAATACACTAACCCATCACCGTGAAATCAATTCCCTCTCAAATGAATTAAGTCTCCCACTTCACATCCTTTCTTCTTTAATTGATTTAAGTACATATTTAGTAAACACCTATTATGTGCACAGTACTCAGGTTGGTGCAAGAGGAAAGAAATCAATCACTAATTGTTTCCGGAGCACACAGGCTAAACAGTAAAGACTGAAAAATACAAAAATGCTTAATAAATGGTCCCTCAACCTTGAGTAACTTATAGTTTAGTCAGAAAAATGAGATATATGTAAGAAAAGTTAAAATATAATACAAATAGTAAATGATTAAGTATCAAATTGGGGGCAAAATTAACAGTGATTTTAGGGTTAAAGAAGAAAGATTTTAAAAAGACAAGCATGATTTGAGCCGACCTGGGATGGACCAGCATATCTGTGTTTCTCAGCAAGAACACTACTGGCATTTCTAGTAGGATAATCTTTTGCTATGAACAGTCCACTGTAAATGTTTAGCCTCTCAGGCACATGTCCAATAAAGGCCAGTCTCTAAAATGCCCCTCTCATAGTTCTAAAAATACATCCCTGGTTGAAAACTAATAAGAGTAGGAGAGAAAAGACAGAAGAAACAATGATAGCCTACTATATAGAATAAAGAAATGAAAGAAAACAGGATCTCTGCCTCCACCAAGGTGACCTGCATGTGACAAACCCTACTTAAATGTTGTCTCACTGACTGAAACAAATAGATCAATGGAATGCAAACTGGGACCAGATATGGAGGGCCTTGAAAGCCAGGCTATAGTTCTTTTCTTCAACCAAAAGTAACAGAGCACCATTAAAACCAGAAAATGTAAGGGCAGACGGGCCAGAAACTACTATCTATTAAACTAGATTTCATCTTAGCATTCTGCTAATAAAACATAAAATATCATGTTTTATTCTCACCAATGTGCTGGAAAATAATTATTAATATCATCATTTTATAGGAGAAATACAGATCAAGTTACCTGCTTAAGGCCTAACACCAAAGTTTACGCAAAATCTGCCCACTAGACCATGAATGAGTGAAAGGATTAAAGCGGTACTTTGGAAAGATCATCATTTTTATGTAGTTCAAATCTCAATGAATATACTC
This sequence comes from Mellivora capensis, assembly GCA_004024625.1. Classification (NCBI taxonomy): domain Eukaryota; kingdom Metazoa; phylum Chordata; class Mammalia; order Carnivora; family Mustelidae; genus Mellivora; species Mellivora capensis. Next base: position 5,316 of record PISX010025671.1, on the reverse strand, counting down.
TACTTCTAATATTTCTGCATTTATTACATGTAGTAAAAATAGTTTAGGAACAACAAAAGTATTAAAAACATTTTTCACATGTGGACTATCACAACAGACCTATGGCACATGAATGGTGTCTAGGTCCTTCTGCACTCTTGAATTTGAGCACTTGACTTCAACTTTATACCCTTTTACTTACAATGGCACTCCTCTCTTTACTGACAATATGTCTGTCCCTCTTGCAAGTCAGTTTAAGGTTGTTTCAGCTTTGATATCTAAGTCCTGGAATGACTGCCTTAAAACTGCTGGGGAAGTGAGTCACCTTGAACAAGATAGTGCTTATCTAAACACAACCTAGTCAACTAGCATCCATCAGCATGTAATTACACAAATAAAGCTCGTTATGTGAATCCATTACAAAACATTCTGGAACAGAATCCTGTATGTGTCATATGAAAACCATGGGGTGTGAAGTAATGGGATGCAATACTTAGAACTCTGAGCTCAGTAAGTACCAATTTCAGTGCCTAAAATTTACTGGCATTATAAAAGATACAAAGTTGACTAGGATACAGAACTTAGTGAAAATTTAAGAGTCCCTAAAAAGCAACAAAGAGATGAGAGAATGCCATTATAATCACTTTGGCTTCTAAGAACAAGCCTACGAAAAAATTTAATTCTGGAAAAAAAAATTTGCTCCACATTTTTTTGTCACTCATCTCATCAAGGAATGCATTAACAATTGTACAAAGCAGAAAACAAACTGAAACTCACCTTCTTCAGGGGAGTAGCTTGCCTCATATCATATAGTACTATATTCCTGTCAGAAGCACAACTTCCCAAGAGAAATGTCTAAAAATAACAATCAGCAGTTAAAGGCCAGGCTTGGCAGCAAACCCTGTCCATTCAATGAACAAATGATTCAATTACCCTTAATGTTTAAGATACAAAGTTATAATATCAAAGTCCATTTTTAAGATAGAACAACGAATCACTCATATCTTCAGCAACCTAAGTTATTTTCATTGCTAAATGTGTATTTTACATGCCAGTGATGGGAGTGTTCAAATAACTCGGTGTTCTTTTTATAATAGAACAGATTTTATTTATCCATTCTTTTTTAAAAAAATTTTTATTTATTTATTTGAGAGACAGAGTGAGAGAACACAAGCAGGACCAGGGGCAAACGGAGAAGCAGACTCCCCACTGAACAGGGAGCCAGACATAGGACTCGATTCCAGGACACCAGCATCACGACCTGAGCCAAAGGTAGACGCTCAACTGCTGAGCTACCCAGGGGCCCCTATTTATCCATTCTTCAATTTAAACCTATTTCCTAGTTTTCAGTAGTATCACTAACACTTCAACAAACATTTTCATAAACTCAACTCTTCTTTTTCTAAGGATAAAATTTCAGTAGTGGATTACTGAGTCAGAAGTATGAACAAGTTTATGGCTTTTGATATTTAGGACTAATTGTTTTCCAAGGAGCTGTATCAATATACACTGCAGTGTGGAAATACATCAATTTTACTGCAACCGGGAAGCATTAAGTAGTGGCATTTAAAAGTTCATATCTGTACAGAAATATTTCCTAACCATATAAACTATTGCTTTTTAATAGTTAAACATTTCCTCATGTTCACTAACTCTGGATAAACTAGGCCTGTTCTTTGTCCAACTGTTTAATTGCTGCATATATAAACTAATCTTCAAAGTTATCAAGAGATTATCATGTTAGATGGTATAAGGGAATATCCTGATAGGTAAATTTTACACTCTCAGAGACTCACAGCTAGTAAAAGGGAAGAAAGGTCAAGCCAAAGTAGCAGGGTATAAAATTGTTTGTATCAAGTATTGGAACATGAGATGCTGCAGTTCAATGTGAATTTGGCCTTGTGGTGCTCCTGAGAGGTCAAACGGTCAGAAGGCACCCTTCCTGCCCCCCAGCATATGCTACCTGCAAGTCCTTAGTTTACTTACAAGTTAGTTATAGTGTCCAAGAGGCTGATATAACTAACCCCTGGCTTTACGTGAGAACAAGCCCTCTACCGAGGAGCAGGGCCCGAGTCCCGCCAGGCCTCCTCACTCATGGTTTCTGACAATCCTAACTCCTGGCTTCTGCATATCACTACCTACTGCAGGTGCAGGAAGAAGAGTTATCTACTACATAGCCCTAGGGCCAGCTAACTCCTACCGTATGTGTGTACACAGTTCAAATAAAACATCAAAAAGCTGATGCTACAATCATGATCTCTTCTCTAGTCCTTTCCAAAATCTTCCTTTTTGGAGCGCCTGGGTGATTCAGTCAGTTAAGTGCCTGCCTTTGGCTCAGGTCATGATCCCAGGTCCTGGGATTGAGCCCCCCATCAGGCTCCCTGCTCAGTGGGAAATAAGCTTCTCCCTCTCTTTCCCTCTACCCCCACCGCCCACTGTTCCTTCTCTCTCTGCCAATTAATAAATAAAATCTTTAGGAAAAACAAGAACAAAAAACCCCAAAACCTTCCTTTTTAAATCACTTCCTCTGAAACTTTCTCCTAATTAGTGACTCCTCTAAATCTTTCTTGGTTTCTCATTATGCCACCTCAAAGTCTGACTAGGTTCCATTTCTAAAAATATTTTAATCTGAGCAAAAAATTCTACCTAGACTGAAAGCCGACTTCTACACTTTAAAATGTGGCAATGCTCAGCATAAAACTTCTGGCTTTACCAAAATTGTAGGCTTCAATATTTTAACAGAAAATTAATTATTAATGATTAGAGGAAACAAATACACTCCATTTGTTCACAGCAACATGTCCTTCCCATTAAGTTTAATATAGGATAAGAGACATGCACACCATTTGCTTTTACCACTCAAGTTCATAGGGGTAATAAAAAAGAAAAAAAAAAAAACCCACACAGCTGAACAAATACAGTTCTTACACAGGCAAGTTTGAAAAACATGGTCACTAGGTCATCACTAATAACTAATTATGATTTTTGGAATTAACTATCAGCTCTTCTGACATAGGATTTCACCAAAACAGAGAAGCAAAATACTGCTTACCCCTCAAAGGAGGAGGAACCAATATCTCTATGCTCTGTTTATTTTTTTTTTAATAGTAATAACATCATCCTAAATTTGGGTAGCATCTTTAAAAAATATTCACATAAAATTTATCATGGTTTACCCTCATGACAAACGTATAAAGTACACTGGAAAATATATTTAATCTCATTTTAAAAATAAAGAAGCAAATATAGAAAAGTGGTGTGACTTGTATAAGGTCACTGCCAAGGTACCATGGCAGAAAATACAGTTCCAGTTTAGCTCCACACCAAGTAGGACACAAAATGTTCCTACAAATTGCTAGTGTTTGTAGCCTGCTTCTGCCAAGGGTCACCTTGGCCTGGCTCTGCAAAGCTGGTTTGCCCCCTCACCCCCAATGCCGTATCTCACTTCTACAACCAAAAGGTGATGTAGGATGGAGTGAGGAAGATACAGAACAGATAAAAACGCTAGACCAAGGTCAGCAAACTTTTTCTGTAAAGGACCAAAAAGTAAATATTTTAGATTTTGTTGGCCATTCTAGTCTCATAGCACGATATATAAATAAAAGGGTATGGCTATGTTCTAGTAAAAATGCAATTTATAAAAACAGACAGTGGACTCACGAACCAGTTTTCCAAACCCAGCTCTTGATCTGTAGCCCCTCCAGAAGTGGGCAGGTAGGATATGCTGGGGGGCAGGAAGGATGCCCTCTGACTGTCTGACCTCTGAGCAGCAGCACAAGGCCAAACTCACATCAAACTGCAACATCTCATGTTCCAATACTTCATATAAACAATTTTATACCCTGCTACTTTGACTTAACTTTTTCCCTTTCATCAGCTTGGGTCTCTGAGAGTACAAAACTTTCATATCAGGATAATCTCTGATATCACCTAACATGATAATCTCATGATAACTTTGAAGATTAGTTTATACATGCAGTAATTTCCTTTTCTTTCTTCAGGAAAAGGCATTTCTACTGAGCCTTTTGGACAATGAGTTCATCTATTGTTATGTATTCAGAAATAACTCAGGGAAAGGTCTTAAGTTCAAGGGCTAGTTTAGCTTTTAGGGCAGCCTCCTTTCCTAAATTCAGACCTCAATAAACAATAAGTAGAGTTGAATCTCCAACTCTTCCCTCAGACCTCAAAGGATGTAGGATCACTGTATCACACATCTGAGCAAAGAAAAATATAACTATCACCATGCAGCATAGTACTAATCGTGCATATGATTATTATAAATCATTAGCACCCTTGTCACTTACAAATAATTAATTCTCAATGCCTTTTCTGACCTCAAAGAGAGTTAAGAAACTAACATTTTCCCTAATATACAATGATGTAATGTGTGGAACATGAGCACCGAAGGCATGAATAAACTATCATTTTACTGACATTTTACTTACGTGAAGGCACAGTACACCATTTGCTTGAATTCTACTCCTATGAGCACAGGCACACACTTTCCTCTAAAGGAATATTACACTGATATGTGGAACTAAACTGTGGGCAAACATGGTGAGATCTGACCAAAGGTAAGAGAACTCAGATATAATCTGGAAAGCTAACCAAATGCCAGAAGCCCATTAAAATTTAAACAAAATTCTTATAGCATATACTCAAGGTTTCCTAAACAGAGTTGAAATTATTAAATAAAGAAACAGCAAGCAGAAGTATTTCAAAAAGCAACATTACCTCAATTGGGTTAAATTTAACACTACTTATACTGTCGAATCCCCAGGTCATTGAACAGATAGGGCTTGTTCTTTGTTCATCCCAAATGTCTACTTGCTGTCCACATGTGGCAAAAACAGCTTCCTTCCAGTGATGATCAATTCCTGTATACACTGTCTTTAAGAGCAAAGATGTTGTTATAGATGGGTCTATCATTAATATTTCAAATCTATATATTTTAAATATATTTACCCACTTTTTTTTTTTTTTTTTTTAAGAAAATCCCTGTTTAGAAAGAAACTCAGTAGAGCATATGACTCTTTATCTCAAGGTCATGAGTTTAAGCCCCACATTGGGCATGGAACCCACTTAAAATAAAAATTGAAAAAAACCTAGCAAGGGTAGATGCTAATCTACCTTATAAAATCTTATAAATTTATAAATTTATAAAAATTTATATAAATTTATAAAAAATTTATAAAATCTTATAAATTTTGAATTATCCACTTAAAAGATGAGATTGATCTATTCAGGGCCAGATTAAAATCTGTCTTTATACTATGTGGTAAAAAATGTTTGCAAAGCAAATCAAAGGGAAATATTTAGACAACACTTTACGCTTTT
>PISX010025670.1:11916-25899 GCA_004024625.1 Mellivora capensis | reverse complement strand
AAACCACAGACCTCTGTTCCCAGAGTTTTGGCCCCAAAGTTCTCCATATCGGGGAACCCAGGGCCATACAGATTACACGGGGCACCGCGTTCTTCCAATACCCCATCCTCAGAACAAAACCGTAAACTGACCTTGTCAGTCCTGTGTGCTCACAGTGAGTCCTGCGAAAGCTGGACACCTTCTTGAGAGCACTCAGCCTGTCAATCGTCTCCTAGCAGATGGAGGGTGCTGCTTTCCTTGACTTCTGTACCAGCTACAGAATACTTGGAACAAGTCTTGCCATACTCCATGCAAATGCATGTTCTTCATCTACAAAATGATGGAGGGTGAAACACCAGGCATTCCCTGCACCTTCTTGAACCTAGGTAAGCTGGAGATAGAGTTTGACCAGAGCTATTATCCCCAATGCCCTACACACACACACCCTTCCCTTGTGTACTCCAGACCCATTTCCATACTCTTTGCTCATTCTCGGCCACTGTCTCTTCAGAGAAGTACAATATCACCGAGATGCTAGGACTAAGGTGCTAGGTGCTAAGCCAGCACCTTGGACCCAGTTACTACCAGAAATTAATATTCGTTTTATTAACAGTTGCATCCCAGAAGATCTTGCCACCACAGCCAATAGAAAAGTCATTACAACAGAGGTCCTAACAACGTGTGACAATCTCCAAGGCTCCACTCCCTGGTTCCAGGTATTGGCTCATCCACAGGCATGTGACCTGGTCCCAACCAAAGAGGAAGGAGGAGCCTGCAGAGCCAAGCATGGGCTGGGCAACCCAGGCCAGGGGCTTTTCCACTGTGACATGCAGAAGTGGTCTAGGACAAGCCCATGCCAATACCAGAGAGGGTCCAGAAAGGCATGTGTTCCATAACATTACTGAGGGCTGAATCAGACTCATCCTGAGGCCCACACATGCTAGATCCTCTGCTAAGTCAGGAGAACCCTAAATGTGCTCATGGTCTTGGCCTGAACAAGATGACCATCTTTGTGGTATATAACCCACATGATATACCCACCCAGCAATGGGAACTTACTCAGCCAAAGAATACCTACATGGAATTAAACCACAGATAAACGTGTTGGGGGAAGACCGAGGCCTACAGAGGGGCCTTTCAGAGCGGCGGGATAGCCTCCAAGCGAGAGAGACGCGCATTCCGCCACAGAGACCGCCCGCATCTGGGGGCACCCCCGCCACCCGAAAACTCGGAGGCGGATGCCCGGCCACAACACCTGCCTCAACTCTGCTCCGAAAAAGCTGCCCTGCGCCGGGGCCCGGGTGGGCCGCGTCGTCTCAGCGCGTTTTCCCGGTGTCCGCTCCATGCCACGAGCGAGAACAGGGCCTCGGCCACGGGGAGCAGGGCGGTTCGCAGGGCTGCCCAACGCCGGCCGTTTCTCACGAGCGTTCTGGGCAAACGCGATCCCGGTTTGGGCAGACGCTCGTGAGAATCGGCCAGAAAACGCCCAGCGAACCCGCTTCAGGCGCCGCACGTCTGCAGGTCCGACCCCAGGGCCTGGCCCTGGATCCCGAGGGCTCGCGACCGAACACCGTCGGAAAGCCCTCCGTGAGTCTGGCGCAGGCGAGGCCGTCGCCGCCGGCTCCTCCGCGGCCGCGGGTCCCCTCCCTGGCGCCGGCAGGCGGGCCTGGGCCTGAACCGAAGCCCTGGCACGAACAAGGGCCTGCTCTCTCAGCCTTCCGTTTCGAGGGACCTGTCCTTGGGTACCTGCAACTGGGGAACCCAGGGTGGCGCGCACCGAGTCTCCCTACTAGCCCGGCGCCAACGGGGCCCTTCCGAGCGGCAGACAAGCCTCCGAGCGAGAGAGACCCGCGTTCCACCGCAGAGGCCGGCCGCATCCGGGGGCGCCCCCGCCACCCAAAAAGTCGGAGTCGGACGCCCGGCCCCAACGCCTGCCTCAACTCTGCTCCGAGAGAGCTGCCCTGCGCCGGGGCCCCCGGGTGGGCCGCGACGTCTTGGCACGTTGTCCCGGTGTCCGCCCCAGGCCCCGAGCGAGAACGGGCCCTCGGCCACGGGGAGCAGGGCGGTCCGCAGGGCTGCCCAACGCCAGCCGATTCTCACGAGCGTTCTCCCCAATCCTGGGTTACATATCTAGAACATTTAATAAGCAGAAACCTATATATATTGATAAACATTTAAATAACTTCATATACATATATAAATGTTTTACATACATATAAACGTTTTATATACTGTAAGGGCCTACTTAGCCAGAGGGAGCCATTTTGTTGTTTATGTAGTAAACTTAGATTGACCCTGCCCCTCCCAGAGGAACTTACTTAAAAGCAAGTCCGAGAAACCAGGCCCAGGTAGCAAAGTCCAGATACAAGTGCGGGTCAGGCCAGGTGGAGACATCCAATCAGTGGGGCACACATATATCTACTAGGGTAAATTGAAAAATTCAATTGTCCACCCATGTGTGACCTAGCATGACTGTGCAGTTTTCTCTGTGTTGCAATCTCATTGGCCATCTGTGTGTGGCCAGGCTCAACCACATGGCCTTTGCTCTATAAAAGTTAGTCTGTGAGGCTGGGGGGGGGGGGTCGCCTCTTTGTAAGAGACGGCCCCAAGCAGTTGGTTTGATTTTCATTTTTGGTGCAAAATAAAGCTTTGCTTGCCCTTCGCTTTGTATCGGTTTCGCTCCTTTTATCACAGACCCATTATTGGGGGACTTATCATTGGGGGCTCATCCGGGATCAAACAACGAGAACTGAGCCAGCACCAGAATTTCTGGGGAAAGCCTCCGGAGGTAAGATCTCAGGATCCTGTCTGTCTGTCTGGTTGTGGAGCTCCAGGGCATAGCCCACCAGGGAGAAGCTGGACGCAGCCATGCTCCCCAGGGCTGGAGTGGATACAGGGATGCCCCATCCCTCCTCTGGTAGATCACCAGGGTGTTCCAGTCCCCCTGGGCGGTCAGGGGGTTCGAGTCCCCCTAGGCGGTCAGGAGATCAAGAAAGTCTCCACCAGCATCAGGCTCTGGATGAGGATCGCTGGGCTGTGGTTGTCTTTGTCTTGTCCTTTTGTCTGTTGTGCTGTTTATTGTGTTTGGAGAAATGGGGCAATCGGGGAGTAAGGGACCTGTGACACCCCTGAGTCTTACTCTCCAGCATTTCAAGGATTTTCAAGGTAAAGCCACCCAGTCAGGTGACAAGGTTTACCCAGGAAAACTAAAAACACTCTTCCAATTAGAGTGGCCAATTTTCTCCACAGGGTGGCCACTGGAAGGAACGTCTGCCTTGGCTCAGATCTACTCTACCCAGAGTAAGGTCTTCGATCTCCATGAAGACCAAATACCGTACATCATGGTCTGGCGATATCTGATCGAAGGGCCAGCGTCATGGCTCAAGTCTCCCCTTCCCCCTGCTAATGAAACCATCTCTCTCCCTCTAAGGCAGGTTAGATCACCAAAACCAGAACAGAGAGATGGGGGGAACCAGGGAAGAAGACCGTCCTACCCCCCGTCGGATGTGGAGGATGTGGAATTCCACCCCCCCCTTATCTGTCCCCTAAACCTGACTCTCGGTCCCGAGATGCCCTTACCTGTCCACCTCATATGCGCTCGGGGTCCACCTATGGGACCACCAAGGGCAGAAAGACTGCCCTGATTCTCCCCCTTTCCTCTGTCCCCCTCTGCCTCCCTCTACCTCACCAGTTCCATCAGTGCCGATGCTGCCTCTCCATGAGGTTGCTCTACCAGATGGAAGAGGGCTCCCCCACCTAACCTATATCCTTTTCTCTTCTTCTGAGGTCTATAACTGGAAGGCCCAACACAAATCCTTTTCTGTCCACCCTCAGGATTTAATTAGTCTCTTGGGGACTGTCTTTCTTACCCACCAGCCCACCTGGGTGGATATTCAACAGCTCCTTAAGGCTCTCTTTAACACGGAAGAGAGAGATCGCATCATGCAAGAAACCCATAAGGTGATAAGTGAGAGACCTGGCAGGGACCTTGATCCCCAGCGAATGGAGGACTACTGCCCGAAAAAAAATCCCAACTGGAAGCCAAACTTCGATGAAGGTAAGGAGAGCCTACGCTTCTACCACCAGGCTCTACTGGGAGGCCTCCATGCAGCTGCAAGGAGACCCATAAATTTATCTAAAATTAGTGTGGTGACTCGAGGTAAGAATGAGTCTCTGGGAGCTTTCCTAGAAAGGCTTATTGAAGCCTATAAAATGTATAGTCCGATCGACCCTGAGGCACCCAAAAATCAGAGGACAGTGAATCTTGCTTTTGCCAGTCAGTCAGCCCCAGATATAAGGAGGAAACTTCAGACAATTGAAGGATTTGAAGGGAAGAATCTGACTGAGTTAGTGGGAATAGCAGAAAAGGTGTTTAACAACAGGGATGCACAAGAGGATGAAAAACAAAAAAACTGGTTAAGGTTTTGGCAATACATGAGGCGGGGAGGAGACAGGTGGAAAGAGGTCAATGGAAAGGGAAAAGGCAGGTAGGGGGTGGTAAATGGAAGGTAAAGCCTAAGTACAGAGGAGGCAGGCGGGAAGACCTAGATTCAGATCAGTGCACTTACTGTAAGGAAAAAGGACATTGGGCCAGGGAGTGCCCCAAAAGGAAGATGGCAGTGCTGGCCACCAGAGACTGAAGGGGCCGTGGTTCGGAGTCCCTCCCCTAACCTTGGGTAAAAACTGAAGTGGAGGGGAAATCAATTGATTTTTTGGTGGACACAAGAGTCCAATTTTCATCATTACTTAAACCTATGGGAAAACTATCTGGAGAGGAATTCTGGGTACAAGGGGCGAATAGCACATAAACACATGAATGGACAACAGAAAGGACTTTAAATTTGGCCTCGGGAGTAATCAAGCATCGATTCTTGGTCCTCCCTCATGCCCCGTATAACCTGATGGGAAGAGATCTCCTCCACAAACTAGAAGCTAGCATGCAGTTCTCGGAAGGAGACATGACTGTAACCTTGAGACAACCCACTGTGCAGATGTTTGTGGCAGCAGTAGATGAATAACTTCTTCACGAGCCAGTCTCAGAACCAGAGGAGACAAGAGAAGGGAGCCTTCTCCAAACCCTACAGGTTGAGTTTCCCAAAGTCTGGGCAGAAGGGAAGCCCCCTGGCTTGGCCAAGGGACAACCTTCAGTGGTGGTACAATTACAAGCAACAGCCACAGCTGTTCACATCCGGCAGTACTCCCTCCCCTGGGAAGCAAAGGAAGGGATCAGAAAACACATTAACCGCCTCTAAGGAGATGGGATCCTAGTTCCTTGCAAGTCTCCATGGAACACACTTTTGCTGCCCATCAAAAAGGCCAAGACTGGGGAGTACCAACCCATTCAGGACTTGCGGGAAGTTAATAAATGGGTTGAAGATATCCACCCAACGGGGCCTAACCCCTATATCCTCCTCTCCCTCCTGGGCCCCAAAAGAACTGTCTATACCGTCTTACATCTCATAGATGCATTTTTCTGCATACCTTTAGCAAGGGAGTCTCAGCTCCACTTTGCTTTTGAGTGGTCTGACCCATGGGAAGAATTCCAAAGCCAGCTCACCTGGACAAGACTTCCCCAAGGATTCAAGAATTCACCCACTATCTTCAACGAGGCCCTACACGAGGATTTGCATGAGTACAGAACCTCCAACCCGGGGGTCACTCTGTTACAGTATGTTGATGACTTGCTAATAGCTGCTGAGTACTATGAGTCATGTTTGCGGGGACGAGCGCTCTCTTACAGACTCTGCAGGAAAAAGGGTATTGGGTGTCAGCAAAGAAAGCACAGCTGTCAGAGCCACGCCACTTGTCTAGGCTTTGATCTCCACGAGGGAGTGCGTTCACTGTCTGAGTCTAGGAAACAGGTGATTACCCGATACCCCTGCCCCACCATGTCCCAACAAGTGAGGGAGATTCTTGGAACAGTGGGCTACTGTAGGCTGTGGATACTGCGGTTTGCAGAGATTGCCCGGCCTTTCTACGAACTGGAAAAAGGGGGCTCACTATGACAGAGTGGACAGCTGAGGCAGAAGGAGCATTTCGGGAATTACAAACAGCCTTACTGAGTGCCCCAGCATTGGCCATCCCAGATGTTACCAGGCCCTTCCACTTATATATGGATGAAAAAGCAGGGGTGGCCAAAGGAGTTTTGACTCAGGCTCTGGGGCCTTGGCAAAGGCCAGTAGCCTATCTTAGCAAGAAACTAGATCCAGTAGTGGCTGGGCTCCCCCCATGCCTCCGCCTAATTGCTGCCACCGCCCTCCTGGTCAAGGATGCAAGTAAATTGACTTTGGGTCAAAATCTCATCTTGACCACCACCCACACTATCGAGGGCCTTCTCCAGACTCCACCAGACCGATGGATGATGAACACCTGAGTGACGGGGTATCAGGCCCTCCTCCTCAACGAACCAAGAGTGACCTTCTGGCCCCTGGCAGTGCTAAATCCAGCCATGCTGCTGCCAGAGGAGCTGGCTGACCACCCACATGACTGCGGGGAGGTCCTAACCCAAGTCACAGGAATAAGGCTGGACCTCAGAGACACTCCCCTCCTGGATGCAGAGATGACTCTGTTCATTGACAGGAGTAGCTACATGGTTGATGGAAAGAGGTATGCAGGGGATGCTGTGGTTTCTCCTGAGCAGGAACTCTGGACAGCAGCCCTGCCACACGGAACTTTGGCACAAAAAGCAGAGCTGATTGCACTCACCAAGGCACTGCAGATGGCCAAAGGTAAAACCACCAACACTAATACGGATAGCAGGTACACCTTTGCTACTCTCCATAGACATGGGGCTATTTATAAAGAAGGGGGCCTATTAACAGCAGAAGGAAAAGGAATTAAAAACAGAGGAGAGATATCAGCTCTCCTCCAGGCTATTTGGGACCCAGAAGAGGTGGTTGTTATGCATTGCCCAGGACACCAAAAAGGGTCCGATCTGATTTCAAAAGGAAACCAATTAGCAGATCAAGCCACAAAGCAAGCAGCCCGAGAAACAGTGCAAGAGCTGGTTACACTCCTGGCTCCAGCCCTACCAGAAAACCAGACTATTCAGAGGAAGATTTAAAGTATTTACAAAAATGGGCTAAATTGGACTATGAAGGGAACTGGGCTAAGACTAAAACAGGAAAGTTAATTCTTCCTCAAAGACTAGGTAAGAAGTTAGTAGACCAGATACATCAAGGTACTCATTTGGGGACACGCAAACTCAAGGAGCTTATAGGCAAGCAGTTACAGGATTCTAAATTAGGGCATATGGTTGAGGATGTAGTTGATAGATGTGCTCAATGCCAGGCAGTTAATGCGGGAAGAACTAGAATGGGAAGAGGGAAAAGAGAAAGAGGTAAGGAACCAGGAATTTATTGGGAAATAGATTTTACAGAGATGAAACTCGGAAAATGTGGGCACAAGTATATGTTAGTTTTTGTAGATACCTTTTCAGGCTGGGTAGAGGCTTTTTCCACCAAACATGAGATGGCAGGAGTGGTAGCCAAAAAGCTATTAGAAGAAATAATTCCTAGGTTTGGGCTGCCTCTAACGGCCTTGCATTTGTGAGTTCAGTCTCACAGGCATTGGCCAAAGCCGTGGGCACTACATTGTGCCTACTGGCCCCAGAGTTCCGGACAAGTAGAGAGAATGAACCGGACTCTTAAAGAGACCTTGACAAAGCTAATTCTGGAGACTGGTGGTGGACGGGTAGATCTCCTTCCTTTTGCCCTCCTCAGGGCGCAGTGTATACCCTACTTGAATAAGGTGACCCCATTTGAAATAATGTTCAGGAGACACCCCCCCCGACTCTGCCCTCGGCTACAAGAGGTTGCTCTAGCAGAAATGAATGATCAGTCTGTACTCCCATCATTGCAGGCATTACAGTCTGTCTTAAAAAGAACTCACACAGGGATCCGAACTACCCACACTGAGATGGAGACAGAGGTGGAACCACATCCTTACCAACCCGGGGACTTGGTTTGGATACGTCACCATCAAGTGGGAAACTTGAAGGCTTGCTGGAAGGGACCATTTACTATCATCCTGACCACCCCCACAGCAATAAAAGTAGAAGGCATCAGGGCCTGTATTCACGCAGGTCACGTCAAACTTGCCAAGGACAAGGACGCCCCCCAGAGATGGAAGCCGCAGCCGATGGACCCCACTGACTGTGGACTAAAGCTAAGACTCCAAAGACTATGAATTCATTGTTGCTCCTATTGTTACCTGTTTGTGTAAGAGCTTCTGAGTCACCTCATAAGACAAAAAGTATAGGTGGGAAATTAGACAAACACAATTAGGAAAAATGGAAAAGGTTATACAAAGCGGTGAATGGCTAACTCATCAGCCAACTGTGCAGTAATGTTACTTTTTGACACCTGCATTATAAACGCCCTAATGTCATTTGTACAAAAGAAAATAGCAATAAAAATGTTAGTCTTACATGCTCAGTATAACCCCTTACAACAGGAGAACATAGTACTGGCTGAAAAGTCAAGGATTTGACTAATCTCTAAAGAAAAGGGGGGGAATGTTAAGGGCCTACTTAGCCAGAGGGAGCCATTTTGTCATTTATACAGTAAACTTAGATTGACCCTGCCCCTCCCAGAGGAACTTACTTAAAAGCAAGTCCAGGAAACCAGTCCCAGGTAGCAAAGTCCAGATACAAGGGCGGGTCAGGCCTGGTGGAGACATCCAATCAGTGGGGCGCACATACTGTCTCCCTAGCTACCAAGGAGAGTGGGCTCCACCTTTTGGGTGCCAATTCTGACCAAGGTGATATCTTCTAGGGTAAATTGAAATTCAATTGGCCACCTGTGTGTGACTTAGCATGACTGCAGTTTTCTCTGTGTGTTGCAATCTCATTGGCCATCTGTGCGTGGCCAGGCTCAACCACATGGCCTTTGCTCTATAAAAGTTAGTCTGTGAAGCTGGGAGGGGTTGCCTCTTTGTAAGAGACAGCCCTGAGGGTCAGTTTGATTTTTATGGTTGGCGCGAAATAAAGCTTTGCTTGACCTTTGCTTTGTATCGGTCTCGCTCCTTTGATCATGGACCCATTATTGGGGGTCCTATCGTAAACATATTGCTTTCTTTGCAATTTTGGAATTGTCTTCTAACAGACCAAAATTCAAACAGGAACAAGTGGATCTCCCTGCTTCGTCCACACTGTGAGATTATAGTCTCTCTCCCCACCACCCTTTTTTGGTTTTGTTTCATTTGGGTTTTGTTTGCTTTTTCTGTTGTGGCTTCCGAACACTTCAGATTTATCTAGGGTATATTTTGCTTGGGTCATGGCTGATATTTTGGACTCTGTTCATTCGCCCACCCAAACTTCTCTGGGCAAAATGACTAGATGGAGGAGTTCACAACAAAAGAAAAACCAGAGGCAATGTTCTCTGCCACAAAGCTAATTGTTATGGATATAAGTAAGATGTCAGAGATGGAATTCAGGATAGCAATTATGAAGTTAATAGCTAGCTTTGAAAAAAGCATAAATGACAATATAGAATCTCTAAGAGTGGAAATGAGATCTAATCAGGCCAAACTTAAAAATGGTATGAATGAGACGCAGTCTAAATTGAATACTCTAACAGCTACAGTCAATAAGCAGAAGAGTGATCTAGAGGACAGGCTGATAGAAAGGAAGGAATTTGAAGAAAAGCCAAAAAAAAAAAAAAAAACCAAATGGCCCTTGAAGAAAGGCTCTGGGAAACAATGTCAGAATTATCGAGGTGTCTGAGAGGGTGGAGAGAGAGAGCTAGAAGGTATATTTGAGCAAATCATGGCTGACAACTTCCCTAATCTGAGGAAGGAACCAAGCACTCATCATAAGATGAGAGGAACTCTCTCATAATCAATAAAAACAGATCAACATCCCGACATATAATAGTGAAACTTGCAAATCTTAGAGAAAAAGAAGCTATCCTGAGAACAGCTATGGAGAGTAGGTTTCTTACATATGGAGGGAGGAACATCAGAATAACATCAGACCTATCCACACAGACCTGGCAGGCCAGAAAGGGCTGGTGAGATATATTCAGGGCACTAAATGAGAACATGCAACTAAGAATACTTTATCTAGCAAGTCTGTCATTCAGAATAGATGGAGATACAGAGCTTCCAGGACAGGCAGAAACGGAACAAATAAGCAACCACCAAGCCAGCCCTGGGAGTGGGGGGGTATTGTAAGCAAAAAGAAATCCCAAGAGTAAAATAGACCAGAAAGAAACAGGCAATCTATAAAAACAAGGACTTTATAGGCAATACAATGGCACTAAATTCATATTTTGTAATAATTACTTTAAATGTAAATGGGCTAGATGCTCCAATAAAAAGACACAGGGCATCAGAGTAATAAAAAAGCAAGAACCATCCATATGCTGCCTACAAGAGATTCATTTTAGATCTCAGGACACCTCCGGACTGAAAGTGAGGGGATGAAGAACCACTTATCATGCTAATGGACATCAAAAGAAAAATGGGATAGCAGTCCTCCTATCAGACAAATTAGATTTTACACAAAAGACTATAGTTAGAGATGTAGAGGGACACTATACATACTTAAAGGGTCTAACCACCAAGAAGATCTAACAAAGGGGTAAATATCTATGCCAAAGGGTAAATATTGGGAGCAGCCAATTACATAAACCAATTAATAACCAAAGAAAAACACACTGATAAGATTACATTAAGAGTAGGATACTTCAATGCCTCACTGACAGCAATGCACTGATCATCTAAGCAGATGATCAGAAAAGAAACCAGAGCTTTGAATGACACGCTGGGCCAGATGGATTTCGTGGCTCTACACAGAACATTCCATCTTAAATCAACAGAATAGTCATTCTTTTCAAATACACAAGGAACTTTCTCTGGAATAGATCAAATATTGGGTTACAACTCAGGTCTCAACCAACACCTAAAGATTGAGATTATTCCTGCATATTTTTAGGCCACAATGCTTTGAAACTGGAACTCAGTCGCAAGAAGAAATTTGGAAGGAACTCAAACACTTGGAGGTTAGAGAGCATCCTGCTAAAGAATGAAAGAGTCGACCAGGAAATTAAAGAAGAGCTTTAAAAAATCATAGAAACTAATGAGAATGAAAACACACTGGTTCAAAACCATGGGATACAGCAAAGGTGTATATAAGAGGGAAGTATATACAAATACAAGCCTCTCTCAAAAAAAATTAGAAAAATCCCAAATACACAAGCTAACTTTACACCTGAAGGACCTGGAGAAAGAACAGCTAATAAGGCCTAAACCAAGCAGGAGAAGAGAAATAATAAAGATTAGAGCAGAAATCCCTGATATAGAAACCAGAAAAAAACAGTAGAAGAGATTAACAAAACTAGAAACTGGTTCTTTGAATGAATTAAGATCAATCAACCTCTGGCCAGACTTATCCAATAGAAAAGGGAAAGGACCCAAATCAAAAAAATCATGAACAGAAGGGAAGAGATCACAACTAACACCGAGGAAATAGAAACAAAGATTAGTAATTATTACCAGCAACTATAAGCCAGCAAAATAAGCCATCTAGAAGAAAGGGATGCCTTCCTGGACACTTAAAACTACCAAAAGTGAAACAGGAAGAGGCAGATGATGTGAACAGACCAATAGCCAGTAAGGAAATTGAAACAGCCATCAAAACACTCCCAAGAAACAAGAGTCCAGGGACGGGAATTCTACCAAACATTTAAGGAAGAGATAATACCTATTCTACTGAAGCTGTTTCAAAAAATAGAAATAGAAGGAAAACTTCCAAACTCATTCTATGAAGCCAGCATTACCTTGATCCCAAAAGCAGACAAAGACCCCTTCAAGGAGAATTACAGACCAATATCCCTGAAGAACATGGAGGCCAAAATACTCGACAAGATCCTAGCCAAAAGGATCCAACAGTACATCAAAAGGATTATTCACCAGCACCAGGGGGGATTTATTTCTGGGATGCAAGGGTGGTTCAACATTCGCAAATCAATCAATGTGATAGAGCACATTAATAAAAGACAAGACAAGAACCATATGATCCTCTCAACTGATGCAGAAAAAGCATTTGACCAAATACGGCCACCCTTTCCTGATTAAAACTCTTCAAAGTATAGGGATAGAGGGATAGATTCATTCCTCAATATCATCACAGCTATCTATGAACAGCCCAGAGCGAATATCATTCTCAATGGGGAAAACTGACAGCTTTACCTTTACGGTCAGGAACACAACAGGGATGTCCACTCTTACCACTATTGTTCAACATAGTACTAGAAGTCCTAGCAACAGCAATCAGACAGCAAAAAGAAGTAAAAGGCACCCAAATCAGCCAAGAAGTCAAACTCCCTCTCTTTGCAGATGACATGATACTTTATGTGGAAAACCCAAAGGACTCCACCCCAAAATTCCCAAAACTCATATAGCAATTCAGCAACATAGCAAAATACAGAATCAATACCCAGAAATCAGTTGCATTTCTATACACTAACCATGAGACTGAAGAAAGAGGAATTAAGGAATTGATTCCATTTACAATGGCACCAAAACCCATGTTACCTAGGCATAAAATTTAACCAAAGAGGTAAAGGATCTGTACTCTAAAAACTACAGAGAACTCATGAAAGAAATTGAGGAGGAAGACACAAAGAGATGGAAAAACATTCCATGCTTATGGATTGGAAAAATAAACATCGTTAAAATGTCTATCCTGCCCAGAGCGATCTATGCATTCAATGCAACCCCTATCAAAATATCATTGACATTATTCACAGAGCTGTTAGAAACAATCCTAAAATTTGTATGGAAACAGAGAAGACCCCAAATCACCAGGGGAGTAGTTTTAAAAAGAAAGCCAAAGCTGGTGGAATCCCATTTGCAGACTTCAAGCTCTATTACAAAACTGTCATCATCAAGACAGTATGGTACTGGCACCAAGACAGACACACAGATCAAGGGAACAGAAGAGAGACCTCAGATATAACTGACCTCAAGCCTATGGTCAATTAATCTTTAACAAAGCAGGAAAGAATGTCCAATGGAAAAAAGACAGTCTCTTCAATAAATGGTGCTGGGAACACAGGACAGCCACATGCAGAAGAATGACACCGAACCATTCTCTTACACCACACACCGAAACAGACTCAAAATGGATGAAAGATCTAAATGTGAAACAGGCATCGAGCAAAATCCTAGAGGAGCACACAGGCAGCAACCTCTTCAACCTCAGCTACAGCAGCTTCTTGCAAGACACGTCCCTAAAGGCAAGGGAAACAAAAGCAAAAATGAACTACTGGGACTTCTTCAAGATAAAAAGCTTTTCCATGCTAGTCCTCATGTTCCACATACGGAATACCACAGAGGAAGGGAGGAGAACAGCAGTGGAAGGAATCGGGGAGGCAAATACACCAGGAAAGAGACTCTGGACTCCGGGAAACAAACTGATGCTCACAAAAAGGAGAGGGGTGTGGGGAACGGGGTGACCAGGTAATGGTTGCTAAAGAGGGCACGTGTTGTGATGAGCACTGGGCGTTACATGCAGCGAATGAATCGCTGAACACTACATCAAAAAGTAATGATGTATTATGTGAGGGATAACAGAGCATAATAAAAAAAATACTAAGAAAATAAAAAGCTCCTGCAAAGCAAGGGAAACAGTTGATAAAATTAAAAAGCAACCTGCAGAATGGGAGAAGATACTTGCAAATGACATAAGAGACAAAGGGCTAGTATCCAAGATCTATAAAGAACTTCTCAAATTCAACACCCAAAAAACAAAGAATCCAGTCAAGAAATGGGCAGAAGACATGAATAGACATTTCTTCAAGGAAGACATCCAGATGGCCAACAGACACATGAAAAAGTGCTCCACATCATTCGGCATCAGGGAAATACAAATTAAAACCACAATGAGATATCACCTCACACCAGTCAGAATGGCTAAAATTAACAAGTCAGGAAATGACAGATGCTGGCGAGGATGTGGAGAAAGGGGAACCCTCCTACACTGTTGGTGGGAATGCAAGC